>JAOXJP010006446.1:0-18055 GCA_025762735.1 Platanus orientalis | reverse complement strand
TCCTCTCTCTCTCTCCTCTCCCTTCCTTCTACTTTGTTTCTTTTCCTGTGTTCTCTCCTTTCCTCCCTCTCCCTCTTCTCTTCCTCTTCTTCTCTCTTCCTCTCTCTCCCTTCCTCTTTTTTTTCATGCATTTTCTCTCTCTTCTCCCTCCATCTTCCTCTCTCTTCCTCTTTCTCCTTTTCTCTCTCCCTCCCTCCCTTCTTCTCTCTCTTTCTCTCCTCCCTTCTTATTTTTTTTAGCGATGGTGTTCGGAGGTGCAGGTCCGGGGCAGGGGCTTCCTGTTCGGATGTGGAGTTTGAACAGGTCGGCACCTGCACGGACGTGGAGGTCTGAATAGGTAGGCACTTGCACGGACGTGGAGGTCTGAATAGGTAGGCACCTGCATGGATGTGGAGGTCCGAATAGGCGGGCATCCGTTCAGACCTCCATCTCCATGCAAGTGCTTGCTTATTCGGACCTCCACGTCTGAACAGGGGGCCCTTGCCTTAGACTTGCACCTCTAAACGCCATCATCAAAAAAAACATGGAGGAAGGGAGGAGAGAGAGAGAGGAAAAGAGAGGAAGAGGGAGGGAGAGGAGAGAGAGGAAGAGAGAGGAGAGAGAAAAAATGCATAAAAAAAATAGGGGGAAGGGAGAGGAAAGAGGAAGAGAGAAGAAGATGAAGAGAGAGAGAGGGAGAAGAGAGAGGAAGAGAGAGGGAGGGAGAGGAGAGGGAAAGGGAGGGAGAGGAGAACATAGGAAAAAAAGCGTAGGGGGAAGGAAGAGGAGAGAGAGAGAGCAAGAGAGAGGGAGGGAGAGGAGAGGAGAGAGAGAGGGAGGGAGAGAGAATGCTGGAGAGGCAGGGAGAGATGTCGGGGAAAGAGAGGGAGGAGGGAGGAAGGAGGGGTAGTTTAGGGAGGGTGGTTTTAGGGGAGGGGTAAAATAGGAAAGTAATTTTTTTGGGGGCATGGTGATCAATTTTAGGGGTGCCAATAGCCCTTCCCTTAGATAAAATGACAGCCAACTACACAAAAGGGGAATGGAAACTATCATGCAGCATATCCCACCAAGAGATCCCTATACCTAGAGTTGATCCAGCCAAAGTACGATAACAATAGATTTTTAGTTGGATATACTCAATGGAGGCCTTAAATGCAATTTTGACTTCCCCACATAAAAAATGTTGGTCCATGTAAGTGCAACATACATGAACCTAAATATGTAGGAATTGGTCAGTCCCATCGACTAAATGATCAACAGAGTCTCCGGACACCATCTGAAAAAAAAAAAGAAGAGGAAGGAAGAAAAGGAGAGAGCCACCCCAAACAGCAATAACAGGAAGGAGAAAAGGGTAGGGAGACAAAACAAACATCACGGTAGACGAACGTCAACGATGACCAAAAAAAAAAAAAGAGACGCATTTAAAACCAAACATTAAGGCCTTAAAAGGAGGGAGAGAAAAGAGAAAAAAGAGGAAGCATACCTTAAGAACAGGCGGAAAATGCCAAGAACGAAGACCTAGGGTTACAGCTTCAAAAACACCGTGATCGCTGGAAATCGCCTCAGAGAAGAAACAAACCAAGACACGAAAACAAAACCCTCAAAACTATTTATAGGCAGCACCGATTCCTCTCGACCCTACACATGTCGACCATCTAGAGCCCACCGATTTAAGATTGGAAGATGAGGCATCGTGCGTATCCCTAGAAACACTGAAAGTACTTAAATAATGATCGTCAGATCCCCTGGAAAGGTGAAATGACATGACACTTGATTCGACCGCTTGATAGCGCACGTATGCCCCTTCGATTGACGATATGCATTAAAGGTCAACCATCATTAACGCACACGCCTGTATACACTCCCTCGGTAAGCGCCACCACATACCTTCTAGAATAATGAATCGATGTCGGTGCATAAGCCACATTCCCGGCCATCGCAAGTATGTGCCTGGGAATAGGGGGCAGCTGATAAAGGCAAACTCTCGGCCCAAGGAGATTTTGACCCATAAGACAGACTCGATGAGCCAGAACGACACCGGGCCCCCAACCCTCGGGAGACATGAGCCGGGATCCCGACTCAAGCTCACACGACTCAGCGTACGGGACCGCCCAAAGACTCGAGAGGACCACAGTCCTCGATAGGGTCCCGACTGACAAGACGACCCCTAAGAACCAATCCACAAGCCGTGATACCGGTGACCTAACCCCTGTAACAGTTCTGACAATTTTAGAGAAAGGACAACAGCGTCAGAAGAAAGGCATGGCGAAAGGCATGGGTGGTAGTTGTGAATAGACGCATAAGGGGACATCGCATGAAGGCATGGGGGGTAGTTATGAGCTGACGCATGAGGGGACACTATACGTGGGCATGGGGGCTAGGTATGAGCAGACGCATAAGGCAACAAAGCATGGGGGTGGCAACACATGGTCACGGATGTACCCAGAACCGAGCCTATAAATAAGAGGGTTCATCCCCCTCGCTAGGTATAAGAGACATAACCAAAAAAAAATATATCTCCTTCCTGCAACTAAGTGAGCTCTTTCCTTTCATCTCTTCTATACTGACTTGATCGTCGGAGAGCCTAAGGCTGGTGAGACACTGGCCTCAGGCCCCTGACCTCGTTTCCAAAGTGTGTGCAGGTGTTGTAACCCAGAACCCCCTCAATGCTATGCAGATCCATCCTAGCCAAGGGCCTGAACCAGGGCATGGACCATCTGGCGGGCGCAAAATAGGCTCTTCCCCTATTGCGTCTTCAGTTGGCGTCGTTTGTGGGAAGCGACGTTTGGCTTTTGACAGTACTAAAGGTCTGCATGGTTAACACCAGCTCCATGGCAGCACAGCTAGACCATGACAATGGAGTTAACGAACCAGGAGCCTCTGTCTCAGACGGGGCACACCCCGAAACCCTAAGGGTCGGTGCTCTCGAACGGAAGATCTAGCGGCTCACAACGTACGTGTAATTATTGATGGAGCAAAATAGAGATATCATAATGGAGTTAAGGGGCAGGATTGAAATACCAGGGGGAGTAAGTATGGGATAGATGGAGCCACGTGGTCCCCTAAGCCGAGATCATGGCCAAGCTGTGCGCGATGAGGAGAGCACCTCGGAGTCTCAATTCTAAGGAGGCCGCTAGCAAGCATGAGCCGCTATCCCAAGATCTTGGAAAGAAAAAATGGAGGACGTAAAGAAGGAAGTGGCATCAATGAGACGGGCGTTGAAAGGCGAAACCTCAACCTCCATGGACGAACTCATCCAGAGAGCAGACCACCCGTTTACCTCGGAGATAATGGCCTGTCCGCTCCCCGACAAATTCAAGCCACCCCAGATGGACATGTTTGACTAAGGCAAAGACCCACTAGACCACCTGGAGGCCTACAAGACATATATGAGCCTCCAGGTGGCCTCCGACGAGATAATGTGTCGAGCATTTCCAACAACAATTAAGGGGCTAGCCAGAGTCTGGTTTGGCCGACTGAAACCCGGGAGTATCTCCAGCTTCACAAAGTTAAGTCGTCAATTCGTGGGTTACTTCATCGGTGGCTAACGAACACCTAAAACCCGCGACCCACCTCCTGAACATTAAACAGAGCATGGGGGAGTCGTTGTGGGACTACATGGTGAGGTTCAATAAAGAAGCCCTACAAGTCGACGACGCGGATGAAAAAATGATCGTGACAGCCCTGATGGAGGGTCTAGCACCGTCAAAACTTTTGTTCTCTCTGTCCAAGAACCCTCCGACTCGAATGGCCGACCTCATGATAAAGGCATGACAACACATGAACGCAGAGGAAACCCTTAGTGCTAGATGGAAGCGGGATGTCGGGTCCAACCCTCAGCACGATAGGAAGTAGAGGGAACTGCAGCGGGGACCCCTAGAAGAAAAAGGGGCCCGGGCTGGAGACGGTGGCCCCACCTGAGGAACAAGTCTGTTAGTCCATCTCCCTCCGAGTAGATTCTAGAACTATATGCCCCTTAACATGGTCATAGAACAAGTGTTCATGCACATCAGAGACGATCCAAGCATCAGATGGCCTGACAAGATCCGCACCCCACCCGAGAAGAGGAGCTGCAACAAGTACTGTCAATTCCACCAGGATCATGGGCACGACACCAATGACTGCTTCGACCTGAAAGAATGGATCGAGTCCCTGATCCAAAGAGGCCATCTGCAGAGGTTCGTCACTGGGAGGTGGCAGTCCCAACAAAGGAGCGTCAGCCAAAATCTCCCGACTCGTGCTCGGGAAGAACGAAGACCCGACAGACCTATAGGGGAAATAAGAATGATATCTAGGGGCTTCGTAGGAGGAGGCGAATCCAGTTCAGCTAGGAAATCATATTTAAGCCAAATCTGTGCAGGACAAGACCTACAGCTTATGGCAGTAGAGAGGCCCCTGAAGCAGCACAAATTCGGATGCCCGCCCATCACCTTTTCTATGGAAGATGCTCAAAGGGTCAGCCAACCACATGATGACCCTTTAGTAGTAACACTGGTCATTTCAAATTACCTCACACATCGTATCCTCATCAACAATGGGAGCTCAGCTGATATCCTCTACCTCCCAACCTTCGACCAGATGGGAATCGGCTGAGACAAGCTCAGACCAGTCTAGACACCCTTGGTAGGGTTCACCGGTGACCAGTTACTACTGCTAGGGACAATCTGCCTACCCGTCATTGCCGGCACAGGAGAGTACCAGACAACCCAAGAAGTAGACTTCCTTGTTGTAGATTGCCCATTTGCATACAAGCGATACTTGGGAGGCCAGGATTGAACCAATTCAAAGCAATCACATCAACATACCACCTATTGATGCGCTTCTCGATGGAGAAAGGGATCGGGGAGGTCAAGGGGGACCAGGTGATGGCCAGAGAGTGTTACATGGCGTCCCTCAAAGGAGAGCCATCGAGCTCCAAGGAGAACATGTCGATTGAAGGCCTAGAAAACCAGGGTAAGAAGACCCGAATGGCAGCAAAACCCGAGGGAGACCTGGAGGACGTCATCCTTGATGCTAGCACACCAGACTGAACCACTAGAGTAAGGGCCAACCTACCCTATGAACATAGGGCCTGGCTGGGGAACTTCCTTGTCAAAAATCAAGATGTGCTCGCTTGGAGTCACGAAGACATGCTTGGGATAAATCCCTGGGTGGCCATCCACAAGCTAAGCTTGAACCCAATTGCAAGGCCTGTCAAGCAAAGAAAGAGATACTTCACCCCCGAGCGCAATCAGGCCATCGCAAAGGAAGTAGAAAAGCTGCTGATGGTCGGCTTTATAAAATAGGTTTACTATCCCGACTGGTTATCCAACGTGGTAATGGTGCAAAAACCAAGCGGAAAATGGTGAATGTGCATCAACTTCACTAACTTGAACAAGGCATGTCCAAAAGATAGCTTCCCCCTCCCGAGGATCGACACACTGGTAGATTCGATAGTGGGGCACCAAACCCTTAGCTTCATGGATGCCTTCTCGGGGTACAACCAGATTAAGATGTATGAACCCGACGAAGAAAGGACAACCTTCATCACCGACCGAGGCCTCTACTGTTATCAGGTGATGCCCTTTGGATTAAAGAATGTCGGAGCTAGTTATCAGAGGCTTGTCATTGAGATGTTTAAAGATCAGATCAGAAGAAATGTTAAAGTATACGTTGACAACATGCTTGTAAAAAGCCTTCGAGCTGAACAACACCTCTCGGACCTAGACGAAACCTTCCAGACCTTGAGGAGGAATAACATGAAGCTCAACCCCAGTAAGTGTGCTTTCGGGGTCTCGGCCAATAAGTTCCATGGATTCATGGTGTCTTAGAGGGGGATAGAAGCCAACCCCAAAAAAGTAAGGGCTATCATCAACATGCAAGCCCCTAGAAACACCAAAGAGGTGCAGCGCTTGTCCGGAAGGGTCGCTGCCCTCAGTCGGTTCATCTCCCGTTCTACCGATAAATGCTCCCCTTTCTTTCGCTTGTTGAAGAAGGCCTTCCATTGGGACGAAGGGTGCGACAAGGCATTCAACGAACTCAAGGTTTACCTCGGACACTTGCCCACGATCAACTAGCCAAAGTAGGGGGAAATACTGTATTTGTACCTATCAGTGTTGAAAATAGCCTTGAGTTCAACATTAATCAAGGAGGAAGCTGAGACGTAGGCCCCTGTCTACTACACTAGCAAGGCACTAAGAGGGGCGGAAGAAAGGTATCCCAGGGCTGAAAAGATGGCCTTGGCTCTAGTGGTAACGGCCCGGTGGTTGGGACGTTACTTCTAGGCCCACACCATTTGGGTCCTGACAGACTAACCCCTCAAAGCAATACTGCATAAGCCCAATACTTTCGGGAGGTTGGTGAAGTGGTCAGTGAAAATAAGTGAATTTGATATCGAATATCACCCTCGCAAAGCCATCAAGGGCCAAGCCATCGCCGACTTCATCACCGAATACACCTACAACCCGACAATTGAGCCCGGGAACCAAGACAAGCAGGCACTAGAGATGGACACAAAAGGATGGGTGGTGAAGGTAGATGGGTCCTCCACTAGGACCGCCACAGGAGGAGGGGTCGTCTTGATTACTCCAGAAAAAGACAGGCTCGAATGCGCCATAAGGTTTGGGTTCAAGGCCACCAATAACAAAGTTGAATATGAATCCATCATAGTCGGGCTACGCATCACCCAAGAACTTGGGGTGAGGAACATACAAACTCAGGAGCAATTCCCAGCTAGTGGTCGGGCAGATGCAAGGGAAGTACGGCACGAAGGAGGAGATATCTCACCATGGTGAAAGAGAAAAGTCCTATTTCAGGAACTTCGACGTACAACAAGTTCCTTAAGTAGAGAACGAAGAAGCCGACAGGCTAGCGAGGCTCGCGTCGTCCGATGCCAAAAATATGCCACCAAGAGTGACAATGGAGCATCTTCTGTGACCAAGTATAGAGGCAAGGGAGGACCAAAAGGTCAATACCATCAGCCCCGAGGCAGGATGGGTTACCGAAATCATAAGGTACCTAAGGGATGACCAGCTGCTAGAAAAATGGGACGAGGCCAAGAAGATCAGAATATGAGCCAGCTGGTACTCTTTGTTGGACGGCGTCCTATACAAACGAGGTTTTACCCTCCCACTGCTTAGGTTCTTGTCAGAAGAAGAAGCTGACTATGTACTACGAGAGATTCATGAAGGAATATACGGTAACCACTCCGGAGGAAGATCCATGGTCCACAAAGCTATAAGAGCCGGATACTACTGTCCCTCAATGCAGAAAGATGCCGCCCACCTTGCCCGAAGATGCAACAAGTGCCAACGGTTTGCCAACATCCCGAGGAGACCAGCGAAAGAACTAACGCCAATGATAGGACCGTGGCCCTTCACACAGTGAGGTATCAACATTGTCGGGCCACTCCCCAAAGGAAGAAGATAAATGAGATTCTTGATAGTGGCTATCAACTGCTTTACCAAGTGGGTGGAAGCCGAGGCCTTGGCTAAAATCACCGAAAGAACTATTCAAGACTTCACTTGGAGGTCCATCATCTGTCGATTTGGCATCCCCCGAGTCATAATCATCGACAACGGAAAGCAATTCAATAACACCCGATACCAAGCGTTTTGCACAGTGCTCTGTATCAAAAACCACTATTCATCACCGGCCCATCCTCAAGCAAACGGCCAGGTAGAAGTCACAAACAAGGCCCTGATCGGCATAATAAAGAAAAGACTCGAAGGCTCCAAAGGCCTCTGGCCTAAAGAGCTCCCCAACGTCCTTTGGGCTTACCGCACCACTGCATTGGCCCCCACCAGGGAAACTCCTTTCGTGTTGGCCTTCGGGACCGAGGTGGTAATACTTGTAGAAATTGGGGTAGCCTCCTACAGGACAACCAATTTTGATGCAAGCCGCAATGACATGGAGCTAAGAGGCAACCTCGACTTGCTTGAGGAAAAAAGGGACGAAGCCGCTCTAAGGGTGGCGGCTTACAAGCAGAAGATGGCCAAGTATTACAACTCTCGAGTCGAAGCAAGGAGGTTCGTTGTCAGGGATCTGGTCCTCAAAAAGGTGATGTAAGACCCAGCTAAGGGAAAATTGGGGCCAAACTGGGAAGGGCCGTACAGGGTGACACAGTGTAACAGACTCGAGACCTACCACCTCGAAAACTTGCAGGGAAAATCCCTACCACGTTCATGGAATGTAGAACATCTAAGAAAATATTATCAATAAAACCAATACAATGTCAACTATTAATGTGTTTTGAATTGTGCAAAGTTAACTATGACTACGAATCCCAGGTCTCAACAACACATCACCAACGACCTCGAGCCCTAAAAACTGAACTACATGAGCAATTTTCGGGTCAAGAATGACCCTAGGTCACAAGGATGACCCAAAAGCCACGAGGATGGCTAAACCTCGAGCTAATAAGGCAACCAAAGTCACAAAAATAAAGATAGCCAACATCAACTACTCGACAAGACACCCTAAGGGGCCTATAAAGACAAGCCGGCTACCACCTTCGTAGGTACAACCACAACCCCCACTCACTTCTAGGGCCAAAGTAAGTGACTAAGTAGCCACGACTAGAGAAGATTAAAGGATGCACCGATGAGAAATTGAAAAACAACAAAACAAAAACTTCCTTTTCATTACTTTGTGCGAATAGAATACATTTATACACAAAAAAAAGAGGAAAAGGGGGAGGGGCCTAGGGTTGGCCCTCGGGAAAACTCTCCCCCATTACAACATCCACACCCTCGGGTGCCATAAAGAGCGTTTCCACTGCCTCGCCAACCGTTTCTTGCCCCCTTCCATAGGTTCAGTCCCCCGGGGTCTAAGAGACGAGAAGTCTAGGCCCGGGAACTTCTTGGACGCAAGTTCTTTAAATTCTTCCCACCCCTCCTAGAAGCAATCGGCCTTAACTAGGCCAAAAGCATCCGAGGCCAGGTATTCCACCTCAGTCTCCCGGGAGGCCTCCTCCCACATATCCCGTCTCATCTTCTCTTGCTCCGATTCAAACTCAGCTCGCACCCATGCCGATATCTCCGCCTTGGCCTTCCTCGCAGCCATGTGGGCCACCTTGAGCTCTGACTCGACCCGGGCTCATCGGTTCTTCTCTGCCACGAGGTCATTATGGGCACGGCTAATCTTTGCCTCCGAGTCATGATATCGAGCAGTCAGGCTTTCAACATAGGCCTCCTGCTCGGATGCCTTCCTCACCAGGTCCGAGCGACCCTCCTCAGACAACTGTAGCCTCTTCTCGAGGCCCACAACCCTTGACTTAGCCTTTTCCTTGAAGGCCAGGTAATCGTTACAAAGCTTGGCAAGATGGTCGAGGTTGTTATCCCAAACCTACTCGCACTGTTTGTACCTCTCGATGGAGGTAGCCATTAGAGCCACGGCCTGCAAAAGAAAATTCACGTCTAATTAATATACATATACATACAGAAGGGAAAAGAAAGAGAAAAAGGGGGGTCGACAAGAACACTCACCTTGGCCATGTAGTGCATCAGATCCCGATGCATGCCGGTTGGAGAAAGATGTTTCTTCAAATACTCGACGTCAGATGGAGGGACTTCCTCTAGAAGACGCATGCCTCCCGAGCCGGTCCTCAATAACCAAGAATCGGGCTGGAGAATGGAGTCGTCCACAAGTGGGTCGAGAGCCAAGTCATTTGGAGCAGAAGTTGAAGCTGTGGCAGCGGTCGCAGAGGTCCTAGGAGCGGGAGACTGTGCCACCAACATGGCTGATGAGGGTCCCTCTGCAGTAGGAGAGATAAAAGTTGTCGGGGGAGTAGCCGACCGAGGAGCCTCAGCATCCTCCAAGTCAACAACCGGGACAACAATCGAGGGGGCAACAGCAGGAGGGGCTTGGGCAGCGTCGGGGACATGAGGCACGGAAGGCCCCCCAGAGGCTGCAGGCTGTTTCCTCTTCCTGGAAACCAAGGGTGCTCTGACATGCACAAAACCTGGCTGGCCAGCCCTTTTCATACTCAGTGCTGCTTCCTGAATCTCCCTTGCTCTCGCAAGAAAATTCCTATCGGTCCTCATTGCTGGAACGCAAACAAGCGACGTAGAAGTAGGGTCAGCCCAAAAAAAACACAAAAAGGGGGGGCAAATGAACAAACAACAGGGGTCGTCAAGAGGTAGTAATGATACTAATGAACATATACCCGGGTTAGGACCAAAATCGCTTTGGAACAATTGGTCGTGGGTCACAAGGTCAGAATAGGCGTGAACCGGGTAGTTCACCATCGTCTCGATGTGCTCCTCCTCCTCGGGCGAAACCTCACCCACCTCGATAGCTAAAAAAAAAGAGAAAAAAAAGAGGAGCGGGGGGTATAAAAAAGTGAGCAACCCTTCAGGAAACAAAAAGAAATAGTAATACACAGACAACGACAAGTAAAGGCAACTTACCCATCGGGCTGATAACCAATGCCTAGCCCCGATTGAGCCTCACTACTAGCACTTCACCAGGGGGTATCCTAGCCTTCACCCAATATAAAAAAATATCGGGTCTTCCACCCACTATTAGAACTCGGAAGCCACGTTACTAGGGTCAGCGGCGGATCCCGGCTGGCAAAAAAGAACTACCCCGGTTCTTGTTCCTTGACGATATAATAGCGAAAGAATTTGCTGAGTGTAAGATGGTGCCGGCCCCCGAAGACCAGCTTCCACAACACCATGCACCCGATGGCGATTCGCCAAGCATTGGGCATCAATTGCTCGGGTGCCAACCCTAGGAATAATAAAAGTTCCCTAAGGAACCAAGGGACCAGGAACTGAAGGCCCACCATGAGAGACTTCTCATATAAGGCCACGCTACCTCCGGGGGCCTCAAATGCATGAGCCTACCCGAGTGCCGTAAGCACCACCCCATCAGGGATTTGATAAGTCGAATAGTAGTGAGTTAAGGTCTTTGCCCCTAGCTCAGAACCATATTGAGCAGCCTTTAAATCTTGCTTCGGGACGATTTCTCTAACCGCCCCCCAAGCAGTGGTAGAGGCACGTTCAGTGGCCCACCCAGAGGGATCAGGCCGAACCTCTGACTGATCGTCAGCCCCGTCGACCAACCGATCAACAGAGTCTCCAGACACCATCTAAAAAAAAAGAAGAGGAAGGAAGAAAAGGAGAGAGCCACCTGAATCAACAATAACAGGAAGGAGAAAAGGGTAGGGAGATAAAACAAACATCACCGGAGATGAATGTCAACGGTGACAAAAGAAAAAAAGAGAGACGCTAATAAAACCAAACATTAAGGACTTAAAAGGAGGGAGAGAAAAGAGAAAAGAGAGGAAGTATACCTTGAGAACAGGCGGAAAATGCCGAGAACGAAGACTTAGGGTTACAGCTTTAAAAACACCGCAATCGCCAGAAATCGCCTTAGAGAAGAAACGGACCAAGCCATGAAAATGAAACACACAAAACCCTAAAAACTATTTATAGGTAGCACCGATTCCTCCCGGCCCTACACGTGTTGACCATCCAGGGCCCATCGATTTAAGACCGGAAGACGAGGCATTGTGCGTATCCCTAGAAACACCGAAAGTACTTAAACAACGATCGTCAGATCCCTTGGAATGGCAAAACGACACGACACTTGATTCGACCGCCTGACGGTGCATGCGCCCCCCTTTGATTGACAAGACGCATTAAAGGTCAGCCATCATTAACGCCCACACCCGCATACACTTCCTCAGAAAGCGCAACCACATACCTTCTCGAACAATGAATAGATGTCAGTGCATAAGCCACATTCCCGGCCATCGCAAGTATGTTCCTAGGAATAAGGGCAGCTTATAGGGGCAAACTCTTGGCCCAAGGAGATTTCAACCCATAAGGCAGACTTGATGAGCCAGAACGACACCGGGCCCTTGACCCTCGGGTGACATGAGCCGGGATTCCGACTCAAGCTCACACGACTCGGCGTACGGGACCACCCAAAGACTCGAGAGGACCACAGTCCCCGACAGGGTCCCGATTGACAAGACGACCCTCGAGAACCAATCCACAAGCCGTGATATCGGCAACCTAACCCCTGCAACAGCTCTGACGATTTTAGAAAAAGGGCAGCAGCCTCAGAAGAAATGCATGGCTAAAGGCATGGGGGGTAGTTTTGAACAGACGCATGAGGGGACATTGCACGAAGGCATGGGGGCCCTCGCCAGGTAGGAGAGACATAACAAAAAAAAATATATCTCCTTCCTACAACTAAGTGAGCTCATTCCTTTCATCTCTTCTCCACTGACTTGACCGTCGGAGAGCCCAAGGCCAGTGAGACGCCGGCCTCAGGCCCCTGACTTCGTTTCCAAAGTGTGCAGGTGTTGTAATGCAGAACTCCCTCAACGCTGTGCAGATCCATCCTAGCCAAGGGCCTGAACCAGGGCATGGACCATCTGGCGGGCGCAAAAAGGGCTCTTCCCCTATTGCGTCTTCAGTGGGTGTGGGTTTCAAGCATCAGACTAGGTAATGTCCAAGTCACCGCAGTCACTGCTAGGCACACCTAAGGCTTTCCACACAGCTTTTGAGGCATCCATAATGTTGTTAGGACATCGGGGCTGGTAATCATGGTCATCATCGCATCCCATGGTTGAGTCACACTCATCCACCACCATGGCCACCACACTACACCCATCAGCACTGATGGTGATGTTTTTGTGGCATCTCCCCTTTTGGTTGAACCATCCGGTATAAAGTGCCACCACTGGTGTGTCATCGGAGTGGTATTGATTGTCACATTCTGATGGCCCCCCATCATCTATGCCCTTCTCAAAGCTGTTGATTGTCAAAACTACCTTTGTCTGGCTTGACACTGGTGGTGAACATGCGTAGGTAGGGTAGAGCTTCCCTTGAACACAACAATCTGAGTCGTTCTCCTTATTGCACTGTCCTGGACGAGGTTTTATCCCCCTGATTTTGCCACTTGGCTTGTAACAAGAAGGACAAGTAGGAAAAGAGTTGCACTTAACGAAAGCTCTTCATTCTTGTATACTTCTCTCTCTAACTTGTGTAATTAATGCTCGATGCAAAGAGATGTTGAATTGATGTAGTATTTATAGAGAGAACCTGTTGAACCTTTTATCAGTCCATTGCAATAGTATATTTACAATGGAGATCTATTTTGGAGGCTTTTGGCAGGAAAACGGGGTTGCAATGGTATGGTATTGTTGTATTTTAGAAAAGAACAACAGGAAGAATCAGAAATGCTTGAGAGTATTTGGCCACTCTAGCTAGCAATGCAGTTGCCTTCTTTCTACTTAACTGTCAAGACCCAATAACCTGAATCAATTTTTGAGGTTCCAAATTTTAAGCATATCTATTTTCAGAGTTTGGGTACGTCGTTGTGAGCTTTATTTACAATTAATTAAAAACATGGCTGTATGTAGAACGTTGAAGTTTAATTGTCTATCCATTTTTCAATTTAGGCCGTAAAAGATCTCAAATGCATTGACTACGTGCCCTTGGCCGTCATATCACATCACCAATTCACCATCACCATCTTTGTTAAGGTACTTATTTTAAAGTTTAAATCCTTTATTAATTTGGGAAGACAAGACACATGAGACAGAATTGTAGTCTCCAGTAGTTGTGTAGATATTGATTAAGGATTAATGATATGATCGATAAACTAATCATGTTGTTTCCAGGATGTACCCTTCGCTCCCCACTAGGGTGGGTCCACACAAAAAGTGCATGGAGCCCACACTCTCCTATGAGGGGCGAACGGTACATCCTAGACAGAACATTGTTCTTCTATAATACATATCCCCCTGTAAGGGGGTGAACGGTACATCCTGACTGAACATTGTTCTTATATAATAAATAATCATTATAGTTGTTTTTCTCTCTTGGTGGGATAGTCCCCCTAGTTTGAACCTACACTATTCCAGTTGCTCTTCCATCTAGGTCCAGAATCTCTATGGCCGGAGAACTATCATTAATGTGCTACGATTATCTATAGTGTGACACATTAACAAAATTATTATATCGGTGGCTCAAATTTAGCATTTTTGTCTACATGTTAGTGTAGACAGTCACAACACGTTAATGGTAGTTTAAGAACTGTAGAGGATCCTAAGTACTTCTAGCTTGACCTCTTCTGGTCTTGGTATTTTATAAGTTGTACTACAACCCGTTCTACATCATATACTTTACTTAGGATAAGAAAGTGTCTTTATAGGAGGTACGAGAATTTTTAATCCTCCCAATAATTCTTTTTAAAATATAAAAAGCAATAGGATAACACTACTGGATTGGACCTTGTTCATCATTATAATGTTTAAAACAGATGTGAACACGGATACACCATAAGAAAAAGTATTGCACGATTTTATACCACCTTATATGTTGTGAAAAAACAATCCAGTAGAACAAAACAGATCGGATTCAAGTATAGGATACCATGAAACAAAATGAGAAAACAGTAAATGGCAAAGAACAATCACATGATACAAAGTTTAATATGGTTCAACAAGATTGTCTACATCCTGAGGTGAAGATGTTTAATAACTTCCATTAAACAGATAACAAATAGAATACAAAATGCGCAAAGGTGAGTTCCCAAAACCTAAAGGTGAAATACTAAAGAAAAACCCAAAGAACTCTCCTAAGGTCGTTCTTGTCTCTCATAACCGAAGTCAGTCACTTCAATGCATTCCCAAACCCTTCATGCATATCCCTCTTATATATCAGCATGCATCACAAAGCCCTACAATCCAACATGGATAAAACCCTCAAAATACCCCAAAAACTGGTTTTGATCAGTGTACTTAAGTCGGTCAAAATACTGGTCAAAATTTTGATCGGGACTCCACCCTTGGTACACCCAAAAAATGGGTTCTGATCCCACAAACAGACTGTATTTGGGTTTCATTCAAGCCAGTTTCCCAACATGATATATGGTGTTCTCATACCTCTTTGCTAGGGATTTGGTTAATAATTTTTTTATTGGATTCATTACCATTATTGAAAAAACCTAGACCAAGAGGACTTTGAACATACAACAAGTCCCTGTTCTCAGAAGTGCAGACCCAACAACACGACCTGAGTGATCATGAGCCACAACACGCACAATGTCTCTATCCAATATACAAGCTGCATCAAAGTTAACTTTCTCCCATCCAAAATCAAGGGATACTGATCAGGTGACTCATTTTTATGTAGCCCTGATGAAACTGTCATAAAAAGTACTGTTTTTATTATCTTTGGACATGGTCTAAGATCAGAACATGCCACTGTCCCACCTATAGTAACAATAAAGCATATAATTTGCTCGTAAATTTTATATCTACACAATGCATAAACCAATCTCTGAATGGGGTCCATGGTTCTATTAGATCTACAGAAAGCCAACTGTGGCTAACTTTAATTGCCAACTACATAATCCTCGATGATGTGGTAGTAGAAGTAGTACTTGTAATAGTAGGGGCTGATGACATAGGCACCATAATATTTTACTCCGGATGTTCATTCCACAATGTACCAATCCCATAACTAGTGGACTTCGGAAATATATGTTGAGATGAAACCCCGATACGAGTTCTGGTGGAGAACTTAATATGCATATTGACAAGGAACTTTGGTTTAACACCATCAGCCAATTATAAGTCAATCCACGGCATGATTTTTTGTTTGCCTCTAGATGCTTCAAAGGTCATGTCTTCTCATTGAAAAGCAAAAAAAAACTTGACAAAATACTTTGTATGTTCCACGTCGGATAGCTTGTTCAATGGAAAATGGTTGAATTGAGAATATTATCTTTCAAACTCTAAATTCTGGATTCAGTAATTGTCTTATGAAGATTTCATCAAATGTTTTAAAATAAATATATTTTTTAAGGAATTCTTTCAAAGAATATTGACTAATAGTAAATTATATTTAAAAAAATTATTTTAAAGAATATTTTCATTTCAAATGATGAATTATACATCTTTACCAAAAAAAAAAAAAAAAAAAGAATAAAAGAATTGTTTATGAATCCATATGGATTTATGATGTAGCAAGCAATTACGAATGATTTAGTTAGCTGATTGAAGATGACCTCCTACGAACTTATTGATTTTCACAAAAGAAAATAGAAAGAACAATGGGATTTATTTATTTTCACAAGATTAAAAGCACAATAATTAGGATAAATATAATTCTTTGTAACTTAAATTCTATTAAAAACTAATTCAATAATAATTCCTCATTCTCAATTATAGTTTTTTATTTATAAACCAAATGAAATACATAAAAAAATCCAAAGAAATCCATCCAAAAATCATCAAACATATAACAACACCCCGCACATGTTTGCACACACTTTATAGGATTTATATGCATAGTTAATGACTAGTTGTTTTGAGTAACTTTGAAGGTAAACTTGTGTAAATTTTGAATGAACCAAATTGTAAATTCTTATCAATAGAAATGTCTAGAATTTTATTGTCAACGCAACAAACAGTAAGCAAATCAAAGTTTATAGAAAAAGTTATAGACGTTTGAATACAAGGTGTCAAAATGGGAGAAAACAGTGAATTTCAAGGTTTTTTAAATGTTGTATAAACATATAACTATTTATATTGGGTTTATTACAACGTTTTCTAAATGTTGTCATACATTCATCCGCAAAATCAATATGACTAGCATTTTCAAAATGTGGGCTATACTCCATCCGCAATTAATTATATAGCCAGCATAAAACGCTGCCTAATCTCCAATCTTCCCAATTTTTAGGGCTTTTTCTTCCTCTCACATTATCTCTTTTCCTGCGTTCATTTTGGTTCGTTTAAGCATCTCGATGGAAGCTGAATGATCAAATAGCTCTTCGAAAAACCTTTCCTTGTAAGGTTTCTTCACAAAATCTCTCTATTTTGATCGTCATTTTGAAGCTTCCTTTCAAATTGATTTTTCTTTTTTGAAACTGAACGATTACTATATTTCCTTGTGATGTTTTCTTTCAATTTTTTTATTTTTTAAATTTTTTTTAAGCTTTCGTTGTAGCTTCTTCTTTCTGATTGTTTCATTTTTTTTGTTAAGTAATCATTTATTTATGGTATTTATGTAGGATTTGTTTGGAGTGATCTCTGGGAGGATTCAATTGAATGTTCGAACGTTCTTAAGCTAGAGCCGACGTGCCACACACCGAAGTTGGAGGAGGTCTACACTGAGATCTACATGGTTTTGAAGCCTGGATCCATGTACATGTCTTACGAGTGGGTGACGACAGAAATGTACAAGGCATAGGATCCAGAGCACATTGAGATTATATAAGGAATTGAGAGAGGCAATGCCTTGCTGGGGCTGAGGAGGTACAATGATATTATGGCGAGTGCGAGGTAGGGTTCAAGGTTTTCAAGGAGAAGGATCTTGAGAAGCTGCCGGTGAATCCATGGTGGCAAAGGTTAAAGATGAGGAGGATTGTCTACTAGAGGAACCACATCTTAGTTACTATGCTGAGTTGGTTGGGGATCATGCTAAAAGGGGTTGTTGATGTTCATGAAATGCTTTTCAAAATTGTGGATTATCTGACCAGAGGTGGGGAGGCCAGGATTTTCACTCTAATGCACATGATCCTCTGTAGAAAACCAGAGTCCTCTTAGGTACAACTCCATCTTTGTTTAGGTTCTTTATTTTTTGTTTGCCTTTTTTTCATTTATTTATTTGTAATTTAATAATCCTGGATGTGGATTTTGGTTATTTTATAGTTTAAGTTTCTTGGTTTTTGTTGGTTCTAGTTCTAGTTCTAACAGCTGTAGAAGAGTAGAAAGCCATGGTTAAGGCTCTTCTAATTTCGTACCAGAAAAAAATAAGTGTTCGGGAGGGGTTCGGATGCCCCCGCCCCCCCATGGTTTCCGGGTCCACTCTTCGGCACTTGAGGCCGGTGCGTGAGAGGTTGCCAACCCTTTTACAAGAGGGTTAGGCTTTTCTTGGAGTTGCCACCAACTTGGGGTTAACTGATGGAGTTGGACATCGGTTCTCCTCTTCAGGTGAAGAGGAGAAGTCTAGACCTAGAGGTCTAAGGGTTTGATTCTTTATACTGGTCTAAGTTCCTGAGATTTAGGGTAAGTTGTTTAGTTGCATTTGGGGAAGGTGTTAGGCACCCCAAATACCCGCCTTTTTAG
>JAOXJP010006428.1:0-18057 GCA_025762735.1 Platanus orientalis | reverse complement strand
CTATTAGGGTTGTGCATATGATCAGGCTAACCTGAACCTAGTTTGGCTTAACCTAACCCAAAATTTGACTAAAAAATGCCCGGTTAGAACTTAAGACCGGATGGATTAGCTTGATGCATATATATTGAAGTTGGGTCATGCTCTGGTCAAGGTCTACTTAGGCTCACCAAGGCCTAACCGGACCCAACCCATGTACAGTACTCCTATGTGCCACATGGTGACGACAATCTTAATCGTTGGATAACACATCCATTGGACTAATTTTGGAGCATAAAAGGTTTTTTTTAAAATTAGATTTATTTATTATATATGGGGCTTTGGGATATGATGGTAAGTGGGAAGTGTTTAAATTTCAATAAACACTTATAATTTATATTTACCAAACAACATATGATGTTTCAATAAATGCTTGTAATAAGTACTTATACAAAAGCACTTATTTATAATTTAAGCAATGCCAAATGTGGCCAAAGTCCTTTGGTAAACACATATGCAAGTTGATGCTTTATCTAATAGTAGTAGATCTACGATCTATCAGAGAACCATCTTAGTCTGCATCAGTGTACACTTCTACTCTATTATGACCATATCTCTTATAGAGAACACCTTTTCCTAGATAACCCTTCAAGTACCCTACAACTATGTATGTTGCTTCCATATGATCTTAAGTAGGAACATGCATAAATTGGTTGATCTTATTCATAGCATATGAGATGTCTAGTTTGATTAAAGACAAATATATAAGGTGATATATGAGCCATTGATATCTTCTTGCATCTATCAACCTCTCATTATCATCTTAGAGTCAATGATTGGATTTAATAAGTGTGGCTAAAGGTTTACATCCCATCATTCCTGAGTCCTTCAATAAATTTAATACATCTATTAACTACCATGTATCACCAAATCTTTGCAACTTATCATAATGGTTCATCATATGAGATTTATACATGGAAATATGCATGATTTTATTAATCTAAAGTATTCTTCTAATATATTTTGTTTGGTTAGCTGTGTATCCAATGGCATGATAAGCATTCCCTAATCCATTAATGGTAAAGATATTTAGTGTACATCCAAATAAGCATTTTTTTTTTATCATTTATCATGCATAGTATATACTTTCCTAACATGAATATGCATATACAACTCATTTCAAGGTAGGTATGTAATATTTTTAAACTATTGACAACAAAGCATTTTCATAATGAGATATTTGAAATTCTAATTCTATATTCAATTAGTCAATCATTACCTTAGTACTTATTATTTATATTATCACTTTCATGTTAGTTACCATATTATTCATTCAACATCGTTCATTTCTCCTTTACTTGTCATCATCTTTTAATTTTCCAAATTACTTAAGTCATTCAATACTTGCCATATATCAAATATTCTTTACTTAGTCTACTAGTTACAATAACTAGGTTGCTTATTCATTTCTCATTTTCTTTTTTCTTTTTCATATATCAGTACTTCAAATTAGTTATTCCATTCTTTATTTGTTATTTATCATATTATTTTCTTACCATCCATCATGTTCCACTTACCACTTATTACCTTTCGTTATCCTTCTATTAACATTTACTTATCACTTTTCAATATTTAATTAACATTTATCATTGATCATTATACCATTGAATTGTACCCCAATGGAGGGCAATCGTACATATATTATCATTGAATTATGCCCTAATGGGAGGACCATCATACATCTTTTTTTCTCTTACATAGCTTGAGAACTTTTATCTCCTTTTAAAGATTATGTGCTTTTACTTTTTTCTTGACATTTTTTTCACTTACTCATATTAATAACTTATATTTTCATTAATAGCTTATGTATTTTCTTTTCTTTCCATAAAACTTTCTCTCTTACATAACTTATGAACTTCTTCTTACTTATAAAACTTTGATGTTTTCATTTCCTTATCTTAATACTTTTCTTTTTTATATGACTTTTAACTTGACTTTTGAAACTTTTATGCTTCTCTTTCTTTTCTTATTATTTTCTTTTCGTATGAACTTTCTGTTTATTCTTAACATGGTTTCACTTCTTTTACATACCATATGAACTTTTCTTCTTATCATACTTTACTTTTTCCCAATAACAACCTTTACATTACTTATTTTATGTCACATTGAATTATTCTTTAATAGAAGGGCCATTGCATATATTATACTATTGAATTATACCCTAATGGGAAGACCATCATACTATTACATTATACCCTAATGGGAGGATCATCATACCATTGCATTATACCATAATGGGAGGGCTATCATACTTTTTCATTGAGTTGTATTTTCAATGGAAATGTGGTCATACATTTTTTTTCCTTACATATGCTATACTACTTCACCATTGACTTGTATCATCAATGGAAAGGCCATCATACTTCATCATATGCTATCATTAGCTATGATCATTCTAATAGGAGTCAACATGCATCATAATCCTTTTCTACATATGTACTCTGAAATTCTAAGTGCGTAATCCTAGAGGGGCGTGAATAGGATTTAATTAAAATTTCAATTATTTTATCCCCTTTTCAATTTTAATTTAGTTGATTGGAGTTGTTCAATTTTAGTTTAACTTAATTAAAGTGTTTGGTATTCAAGTGATAATGATTGCAAGTATGAAAATA
The DNA here is from genome assembly GCA_025762735.1 of Platanus orientalis. Lineage (NCBI taxonomy): Eukaryota > Viridiplantae > Streptophyta > Magnoliopsida > Proteales > Platanaceae > Platanus > Platanus orientalis. The sequence goes on along the minus strand of JAOXJP010006428.1, from coordinate 15,409 downwards.
TAAGTGACAATCACACAAAAATCACACACCACAACATAAGAATTTATAGTGGTTTGTACAAACTAGGGCCTATGTCCACTTTCAACTACTCAATTTATTAATTAATTACAATTATTACAAAGGGATGATCAACCCTAATTTTAACATGCTTGGTGTCTCTGGTAAGCATGACCTTGGTTGTCTCCGAGCCAAGGTCTTATACAACGTGTTTGGTCTCTCCGGCAACCACGGCTTTGGTTGTCTCTGAACCAAGGTCTTATGTAATGTGTTTGGTATGTCCGATAAACACGGCCTTAGTTGTCTCCAAGCCAAGGATTTATACAATGTAAAATGGCATCTTTGACTGTTAACAAGTGAAGAGTTTAAATACCAAGATGGTTCTTAATAACTGGATATGGTATATTTAGTCTAATCATTGGGAACGATGTCCCAATATATGGTGTGGTTTTCAATAGCCAAATATCAAAGTATAATCACTAAGGGAAACTAAGTCCCGATGTAGAAAGTGCCTCTCAATAGCTAAATATACCGATAGGTTAGTTTCTACTTCCATAAAAGGGAATATGTGAGTATCTCTAGAGAAGGCAAGTAAACAAGTAGTCACACAATCGTAGGCCTCTATGTAAGAAAATATAAGTGAAGCTCAAAAGGGACAATATCTCATGGAGATGTAATCTCCAAGGATTCACAAGTAGTAGCGGTCTAAATATCCAATACAACCACAAAATAAACTACTATATAATCAAATTCCAAGGTATGAAGCAAAAACTTTACCTCAACCCTAAGGTTGGGAGTTTGTAAGCTAGAAGGTGAAGATGCACCATCATCGACCTTCCTCCTTTATTCTCTTATAAAGGAGAACTCATTTGTGACCTCAAGAAAGAGAAATGTCTCTCTTCTTCCTTGTAGTAAGCTTGGTGAAAGTGTATAGAGAGTGGAGCTTGTAGAGCTCTCTTCCTTACCCAAAATCCTTTTTGCAAATGCCCTTAAACCCTTAGGTTTAGAAGAGCAAAATTGCTCTTTAATAGAGGTCGTGGCTTTTCACAACCCTTGGATGAAAATCATCCAAAACGGACAACAAATCTGAAACTTGTATTTTGAATTTGAAATATTCTGCCCAGTTTCAAGCACTCCACTTATGTTGGAGCACTCTCACTTTAGAGCCCTCTCTAGAGGCACTCTCAAACTGAAAGTCGAGAGAATAAATGGAGCGCTACACTTCAGATTTGGAGCACTACAACACCTTTGGAGTGCTCTACTTTCCCAGGCTTTTGTAGATAGACTCTAAAGCCATCTCTAACCTTGGGAAGGTGGTGCTAGGGGCCAAGAGGGTCTCTATATGTGTTTCTTACTCTCACTTACCTTTGTGGATGCGGAAGGACGCACAAGATGTGAACCCTGCTTTAGTCCTCGAATGAACCCGACTTGCTTCCTTGGAGTCTTCTTGGTCTTCAAGAGTGTGATCTTCACATATTATGGACACAAGAACTTCCTAGACTCTAGCTACAACAAGTCAAAGCCTAGTCTATCAACCATGTATTTCCTACTGATGAAATTTACAAGTTATACATTTACAATCTCCCCCTTTGGGAATTCCATGACAAAACCTAAAATACATGGATGAAGTACAATGAATAAGAAATAAAATGAAAGTACAGGACTCTATATAATCTTATGTCACAATAATGACTTCATCATAAAGACTTTAGCACTCTCCCTTTCTTCAAGCTTAGAATCTCCACAACCTTGCTATCTCCAAATCACGTGTGCTAGGCATAATAAACCTGAAACACATTTGATAAAATAATATACCTTCCTCGAGCCATTGTTGGCACAGTCAAATGTGAAATAAAGAAGCACACATAAGTAAACATGTGATGTGATCGTGTATGACATGCCTAACCAAAGAGCAAGACAACTAAGTGAACAATATGTGCACAAGTGTGAGATATAAATGATGAGCACAAATAAATAGATTCATTAGATTAATTATTCTTTGTTCACTTTAATTTGCAATTGAGTAATAATATTTTTTAAAGTTTAAAATTGTGTAAGTATGTTGCTTGTAATTACTCAAAAGAAATGGATTTACTCCCCCTAAATCTAAACTCTCCCCCTATTTTCATGGCTAACTTCTCCCTCTTTTTGTCATGGAAGAAGACATAAAATAGGAAAAACATGCATCATATAGATAGTCAAAGATAAAGAGACACATAACCCAAAGAATAAACTCAAATATATAGAAATGACAAGTACATGAGAGGGGAGGTTCAATGACCCATTACATGAGATGAACAAAAAGACCCTAGACAAAAACAAACAAACAAAAAAAAAAACCTATACAGCCTAAGGTCTAATCATCTTGGGTCTTGACATCATCCTCCAATGCACCGTCACAGAACTCTAAAGGGATCAGTAGAGAGATGTGTGTAGAAGGATTTTGACTCCTCTTAATCCACCCCAAGTGTTCATCCATCACGTAGACCTTGTTGACCAACTTCTTTATGTTCTTCAGCATCTGCAACATGCAAAGCCAAAAGGTGTAGAGAGGAAAGCTCTCGTCAAGGATGCCTGGCTAGAAGTCATCACCGAGAGGAGCCTGGGATGGGCTAGGAGCATTACTGGCCTATTAGGGAGCATCCTATGCTGGTGGAGCCTCCTAATGTGGAGCATCTCCACATCACCTTATGGGAGAGTAGGTGCTACTCTTCCTACTACTTTGGCCACTATCGTCCGTGCCTTGAGAACCTTGCGGGAACGCTCAATCCATACGATTGAGGTTCGATGGATCTATATGCCCTGTTTGAGGACTAGGGCATCCTTGGGAAACCTCACGTCACAAGAAGCGAGGAGGATGGTGATCATCACACCATAGGGAAGACTCGTCTTCACTCTAGTGTGTTTGGCTTCGGTGATCATGGTTTGTCAGATGATCATTGGTACGTCAACCTCATGTTGAGCCAAGAGGTTGTAGATGATCCATACCATGTTGTCGAACATCTCGTTGTCGTGAGTGGTTAGCAATAGGGTGCTGGAGAAGATGAGGTTTAGTAACCTCACTAGCATGTTGCACTCAATAGAGTGCAACTTCTCATACCAGTGTTGGTGGGGATATCCGAGGAAAGCAACAATCTCCTTCTTCTCCAAAGAGGCAGGCGGGTAGGTGACTGATGGACCAGATGGACGACGAATCCCGAGAATGGTGGCAATGAAATTGGGATTGATGTGGATGTCAACTCCATAAACCATGGTGTCGAATGAAGGGGCCGTTTAGTTGATATTGTGCATGTTGGCATAGAACAGTTGAACTACCTCAATCTGGACCATGTTGTTGAACAACGTGATGTCTTGTCATCCACCAAGGAGAGGTTCAAATGTAAGTAGTGCATCATTGAGTATTGACTGCTCCATGTACCGCTGAGTGAAAATAGGATGTTTGGAGAAGTAGTGATCATAGTCTTCCGCACTTTGCTCTCTTCTAAAACGTGATGTGTCAAACGAGGGGCCATGAAGGCTTTTATAGTAAGTAATGAGAGGGCCCTAGGCTTGAAAGGTTGTGAGAAGTTAGATGAAGAGACAAAAGGGATGAACCCTTCTTTTATAGCCTCAAAACCCTACGACGTTTTGCTTCACAGTCGCACCACTCATTTGGAGTGCTCCACTTAAGTTGGAGAGCTCCAACTGTCTTGAGTTATAAAAACTCAGGATAGGGAGTTGGATGCCTTTTGGGCACCTCTTAGCCATTCCCCTTAGCCAATTTCCTATGCACTAAGTGTTCATTTTAAACACTTATAACCACCTTGTGCATAGAAGTGGTTTTCTGGATTTTCAAATCAATGAATTGAACACATGCCGATCGAACCATAAAGGTATTCAAACCTCTTTGAGTCTAGTGCCATTGTGAGGATATCTGCCAACTGATCCACAATTTTCACATACTCTAGTGATAAAACTTTTTCCTCCAATAAATCACAAATGAAGTGATGACAGATATCATATGCTTGGTCCTAGAGTGTTGCACTGGATTCTTGGAAATCTGGATTACACTTGAGTTTTAGATGAATAGGTTCATCATGTCTTGCAACAACTCATAATCCTTAAGGTTTTATCCAAAGCAATTGAGTGCATCCACTTCCAATGGTAATGTACTCTACCTCGGCAGTCGACAATGATATAAAAATTTTTTTATGACTATACCACGAGATAAAACAGTTGCCTACGTAAAAACATCCATCACTCATGTTTCTACGATCATCGACATTGCCAGCCCAATCAACATTTGAAAATCCAACAAAAACTGGAGTGGTATCAAATGGATACCAAAGGCCAAAGTCAACATTCCCATAGACATAATGTATAACTCTCTTGGTGGCCTTCAGATGATATTCTTTAGGTGCAGCTTGGTAATGAGTGCAGGCTCCAACACTAAAGACAATGTTAGGTTGACTAGCAATAAGATACAATAGACTGCCTATAATTCTCCTATAATAAGTAGGATCGATGTCGCCACCATTTGGATCCTTTGTGATTTTACTAGTACTTATTGGAGTATTTTCTGGTTTGGAATCACTGAGTCCAAACTTTGAGACTAGATCCTTGGCAAATTTTGATTGATTTAGAAATATTCTATCAGGTGTTTACCGGATTTGTAATCCTAGGAAAAATCATAATTCTCCCTACATACTCATCTCAAATTCAGATTTCATCATATGAGCAAGCCCATGAGAAAGCTCGTCATAAGTAGACACAAATATGATGTCATCCACATATCTATGCGATGAGTATGTGACCATCCTTCTTCTTGATAAAGAGAGTTTTATCTACACTCCCCCTATCAAAGTGATGATCCATCATCTCTGGGGGCTTGCTTGAGCCCATACAATGCATTCTTCAACCTATATATGTAGTTTAAAATATGAGGGTTCATAAATCCCTTAGGCTACTTTACGAATACTTCTTGAATTGCACCATTCATGAAGACATTTTTTATGTCCATTTGATATAATTTGAACTTCAAATAGCATGTAATGGATAGTAAAATCTGGATAGACTCTAGCCTGGCCATAGGAGCAAATGTCTCCTCAAAGTCTCTGCCCTCTATATGGGCATGTCCTTTGGCTACAAGTCTAATTTTGTTCCTTGTTATAGTGCCATGTTCGTCATGTTTGTTTTTGAATATCCATTTTGTTCCAATGACATTTTTATCAGAAGGTCTCTTAGTTAGGAACCATACATCATTCCTTTTAAATTGGTTGAGCTCCTTTTACATGGCATTGATCTAATCCAAATCATCTAGAGCCTCTTTCACCTTCTTAGACTCTATCTTGGAAGTGAAACAAAGATGGCTTATGATATTTTCTATTTGCTTTCTTGTTTTTACTCCATCCTTTAGATCACCAAAGATATCATTGGGTGATAATCCTTTTATGACCCATTTATCCATAGAATGAGGTTGAACACCTCCATTATCCTTAGAGCTTTCTTGTGATGAGAGATCTTCTTGATCCTTTTGGGGTCCCTCGATCTCAATGCGAGGTGAAGATTCTAGCTTATTGTCATAGAATACAACATGTATTTCTATGTGTTGTGTCATTCTCATGATCATCAATGGCTTCATTAATGGACTCTTCCATTGTGAGAGTCCTCTTGTTGAACATCCAGTATGCTCTACTGTTTATAGAGTACCCTAGAAAGATAGCTTCATCACTTTTTTTTATCAAGCTTCCCTCTGTGTTCCCTATCCCTAAGGACATAACATGAACTGCCAAATACTCTAAAGTACTTGATAGTAGGCTTCTTGCCATTCTAGATTTCATAAGTTGTTTTGTCAGTTCAGGGTCTACGAAAGATACGATTCAAGACATAGCATGCAGTGTTAATCTCTTCAGCCCAAAATATCTTTGCAAGATCTTTGCTTGCGAGCATGGAACTTGTCATGTCTAGTAAAGTTTTATTCTTCCTTTCAGCAACTCCATTTTGTTGAGGAGTCTTTGGTGTTGAAAAATCATGTCTTATGCCTATCTCATCACACTAATCCGAGAACTTGCAGTTATCGAATTCCCTTCCATGGTCGCTTCTAATGCGTTTGATGGAGAAGTCCTTTTCAACTTGAATTCTTTTGCAAATGTTCAAAAATTCATCAAATTTCTCAGATTTCTCTTTTAGGAATGCTACCCAAGTGAATTGTGAGAAGTCACCCACCACTACCATGAAATATCTTTTCCCTCATAAACTCTCCATTTTAGTTGGACCAATCAAGTCCATGTGGAAAAGTTCTAGAGGTCTAGATGTCTCTATTTGATTTGTCTTTTTGTTATGGACTTTAGTTTGTTTGCCCATTTGACAACCTTTGCACATAGGATTGTCAACTTGGGATAACCTAGGCAAGCCTTTGACTATTTCTTTCTTTGTTTGCCTAGAAGTCTCTAAAGTTGATATGACTTAATATTTGATGCCAAAGATTAGTCTCATCTTTTTGATACATGAGATAAGCATCCATCTTCTGCTTGTTGGGTTCTATGACATAGCAATTGTTGCTAGTCCTTAACCATTTGACAAGGATTTCATTATCCTCCTTATCCTTAATCTCACATCCGTCCTTCACAAAGTGCAACCCATAGCCTTTATCACATATTTGGCCTATATTAATCAAGTTGTGCTTTAGGCCTTACACATAGGATATCGGTGAGTATGGGAATATTGGGTACTTCTATGGTTTCCTTACCAATAATCTTGGTAATGTTTCCATCACCAAATATGACACTCCCACCTTAAGCTTCCTCAAGATTGACAAACAATGACCTATCACCAATCAAATGTCTCGAGCACCCACTATCAAGGTACCACCTTGATGTGCTCCTGTAACGCCCCTGAACCCAGACTCGGATATGGATCTGTATCACTCTAGATTTGGATTCATTACAGTTCATAAATCTAATAATCCACATAGAAATTGGCCCAAATCCCAAGCCCACAAGTAAGATCCAATATAGTCCACATGTTCTCATTTGAATTTTTTTCTTAAGTCTACTTAATCCAATAATCATATTTTAATAGTTTGTAGAAGCACATTCAATAATCACTAATCACATATATTCAGATCAAAATGCGAAAGTGTTATCTAAAATCCACAAAAATCATAGTAGTCCATTAGTATTAGATCAAAAGAGAGATATCACTGGGTGCCCTTTCACCCAAATATACAAAGAGAAACATCTAATAGTCTGAAAATATAATCCCAATACAAGGGGTCCCAAAATATGTCCAAAAAAGGATAAGAAAGACAAAAGGAAAGCTATGGATGCTATAACAAGCCCCCCGAATGGAGGACCTGCAACAATAATCAGTTTGAAAAATAAATGGCTGGGTTAGTCCCAACCTGTATGAAATCTTGCAGACTATAAATAATCTAAAGTAAAATATATATTTGAATATTAGCATGTCCAAAGGTCAATACAAAGCTAAACAGATATCAAAGTAGTAATCAAAATCATGCTAGTACAAAAATATCAATAGTCACATGTCACATAGAAGTCAATAGTTCAATACAAAGATCTAAGTTCTAATAATAATTTAATGCAGTGGTCAAAGCTTATAAACTCGACGACATATGTTAGTCTTGAGAGATTTAATGTTCTATGATTTTTTAAGTGTTCAGAGTTTGATGTTTAAAGTGTTCGAAATCCACATGGTTCACAATATTCAGATATTCAATATTTAGAATTCAAAGATTCAAAGTGTTCAGAGTTCACAAGGTTTAATAATCGAAGGAGTCCAAAGTTCAATATCCAAAGGCTCAATGTAAAGTATTTACATATTCTAGCCAACCTCACAAGTAGGTTCGATGTCCTTGTTATAACCCCAAAGAAGAGGGCCGATGTCCTTGTTATAACCCTAAGGAGGAGTGCCAATATCCATGAGCCAAAGAGTATGTCCGAAGTACTTTTCGATGTTCACAATGTTTGGAATTCACAAGGTCCAATATTCAAAGGAGTCCAAAGTTCAATGTTAAAAAATGTCCAATGTTCGATGTCTAAAGGTTCAATGTAAAGTATTCGTATACTCTAACCAACCCCTCGGGTAGCGTCCTGATCTCATGCTAAACCCCACAAGTAAAGCTAATGTCCTTGTTTAACCCTATGGAAAAAGGGTCAATGTCTTTGTTATAACCCCAAGGAGGAGGGCTAATATCCGTGAGCCAAAGAGCATGTCCGAAGTATTTTCTCACACTTAGCCTTATGAGTAGGCCCAAATAGTCAAGGGTTTGAAGTTCAAAAAAAGGTTCACATCAATAAATTGAAAAGGTTCACATGGTTTAATAATTGAAATGTTTCTATAATGTATAAAACAATTGTAAGCATCACATTTCTATAAATCAATCACTTCAAAGGCACATGGTTCACTTAAATTCAATGTTAGTGTATGATTCGATATTCATAAATTTGGAGTCACAATGATCCACTAAGATGTCTCATAGAGTCAATGATTCAAACATGTAGTGGAATTCGAAGGTTCACATAATCACATATGAGACACAAAAATTCAAAATTTCATATGTAATCCAATGAATTAAATCATAGAGATCAGCCAATATCGCTCCTAGTGTTCTAAACAAAAGGTAAGACATGATTACCTTTCAAATTGATCATAATTAGAATAGATCTTGAAGGATTCATAACTTTACACAGATTTTAAAAGATTCGTATGAGGAAAGTTTAGATTTCATATATTCCAAGGGATTCAATGAAGGAAATCAATCCACAAGGTATCTAGATCAATAATCTTTCATAAAATAGGTATAAATCTAAAGAACAAATAAAATCCAATGGTTTCAAGCATAGGTCTACCAAACTTTTAGAGATTCCAATAAGGAAAGAGTCATTCTAAGCATAAGGAGCATGTAAACTTACTAAACAAGATGAAAACTATAAAGATCTAACATGTTTTGAGGAAATGAATTCAAATAATTCTAACAATCTCATAAAATTCTACATATAGCATCATATAATCTGAAATCACAAGAGGGATTTACCTTAAATCACCCATAGAAAGCAAGTTATACTTATTAGAGAAGCTTAAATCCTAGGGCTCACAAGGTTCAATGGCTTAGAGTATGAATTTTCATTTACTTTTAAAGATTTCAAAGAGATTCACATATAAACTCTAAAGATCAAAGAGGAATTTATATTACATCATCCATAGTATGCAAGATATTCTTACTAAAGAGCTTAATCCAATTAACAAACCATATCTAAAGGTTTAACCAATGATTTTTCAAAGATTCCAAAAGGTTTTGAATACAAACTCTAAAGATCAAAGAGGGATTTACATCACATCATCCATAGTAAACTAGATGTTCTTACTAAAGAGCTTAATCCAATGAATAAACTATATCCAAATGTTTGACCAATGATTTTCCAGAGATTCAAAAGGGTTTTGAATACAAACTCTAAAGATCAAAGATGAATTTACATCGCATCATCCATAGTAAGCTAGATGTTCTTACTAAAGAGGTTAATACAATGAATAAACTATATCCACATGTTTAACTAATGATTTTCTAGAGATTCAAAAGGATTTTGAATACAAACTCTAAAGATCAAAGAAGAATTTACATCACATCATCCATAGTAAACTAGATGTTCTTACTAAAGTTCAAATCAAGGTCTTCAAGCAATAAAACTTCACTTCAACATCTATTCACACCTTGATCTATAAAATAGGGATAATTTTAACATTATGAGGATGAAACTATGAAGTTCTGTTAGATAAACAAGCCAATCTAGAAGAATTTCCATGGTTGGAAGTGGAACTTACCTAATTTGGGGAATAACTCCTTCCACTTCTAAAACTCCCAAAGTCCCTCTAAATCTTCATATTTTAATGCAAAATACACTATTAGAGTTTCTTTAACTTATATTTAAGGTTTTGGGTCGAGTTGGGAGGGTCCCACATTCCCAAAAATGAAGAAAAGTCAATTTTACCCAAAATAATCACAATTTAGGTCATTTGGATCGATCCAACACATTTTTATACAGTTTTTTAAGACTAGAGAGGTCCTGGTTCAATCCTGGATCCATCCAAATAAGTTGGATCGATCCAAAATAAAGTTATTACAACTTTTACTCTCTATCACAAAAAATGGTCATAACTCTCTTTAGAAAACTCGGAATCAATCTCTGTTTATTGTGTCAGAAACTAGACTTCAAGACCTTTCCAACAAGGTATAGATCACCCTCTTCTTCCCTTGGGATTGGTGTTAGTGGGCCCGAGAAATGACCTCATATCTGTGGGTCTGTCAACACTGACTCCTTGTGAGAAAATTTTCATAACTTTTTCTAGGAGAGTCATAATCTCACAAAGTTTGATAGATTGGAAAGTATATACATAGATATTTCCAAGGATATATGGTTTATGTTCTGATTCACTCGATATTGGTGTCGGTGGGCCCACAAAGTTATCCCAAATGCGAATTCAGGATAACTTTTGAACTTGATAGGGTCGAGGCCCAACTTGGGTTTTACACTTCTAACTTCATCCAATGGGTTCCTTAACTACTCAATATTTTATTTAAACATGTGAAATAATAATTTTACCCTTATGGGGGTAAAATTACAGTTTTTCCATTTTTATACAAAGCGGGTCATTACAGCTCCCGGCTCTTAGAGCCTTTTGGATGACTAAGCACTTAAGCTCATCTTTACTAACCCAAATTTTCTTAAGATATGTCTTTCTTAATTTTTCTTTTTGTGCTAGATCCTTCTTCTTCAGAAGGTTACTATTTTCATTATTTGGAAAATATATCTTTTTGTTGACATTCTTTCCATTATGTATTTTCTTTATAGCTTAGTGTGTTGGGATTTGATGTCATTCATCATTTTCCTATAATCACATTTCATGTGTCCTTCAAAACCACAATAATAGTATAAGAACCTTGGTCTTTTAGGGACATATGATTGTGATTGTTTTTTCATAGGCTTTTGAGCATAAGAGCATGATCGAGTTTTTCTAGGTTCAATAGATTGAAATTGGTTCCTCTTAGAAGATAGAGTAAGAGAGGATTAAGGGATTCTTCTAGCTTGCCCTTTGGGATTTCTATAAGTATAGGAATTTTCTTGAAATCCTCTAAAAGAAGAAGCCTTGTTAGCTTAAAATCTATTCCATGCCACTTTGGCATAGGAATAAGGTTGAGGTTTAGGTTTTTCAATCACCTCACCTTGCTTCAAGGGTGCCTTGCCCTTGAATGAACTTTCCTTCATCTCAACTCCATGGGACCTTTGTGATGGTCCTTGAGAAGATACTTTCTCCTTGTCCCTTATGGGAAGCTTGTGCAATAGCCTTTCTCGAAGCTTTTACAAAGATATTCTAAGTTTTTTGTGAGGAGGAAGTGAGATTGACATTGGAGTTTTATCTAAGTCCTCTCTTGTTCCCATGGTAAGCATCTTCTCAAATTTGTCACTTTCTTGTGTAAGCATGGAGAGTAACTTCCTCTTGTCCTCCTTAAGTTCCTTGATTTGCTTAAGGTACTTTAAGGATTTCCTAATGATTTGAGCACAAATGATGTTTAGTGATTTGTTTCTCATTGAGTGCATTTACTTGACTTTCGAGTTTAAGTACGAGAGAGTCATCACAACTTGCCTCTTTCTCACTACTCTCTAGAGCATTGATTCTTTCTTCAAGTTCTAGGATCTGTTTAGATAATTTTTCATTATGCCCTAGAAGTTTTTCATTTTAATTCTCTTGTTGTCTTGTTTAAGAAATTAAAAAGTTTTGGCTTTACTAAGTTTATTTTCAAGAAAAGTGATCTTTAGGTTTAATTCTTCTTTAGCTCTGTGAAGTGAGGAGTTTTCAATGGAAAGCTCTTTAATCTTAGCACTTTCCATGGGAGACTTATGTTGGAGATAAGAGATTGTGTCCTCCAAGGAGTTGATCTTTTGGACCATTTCTTTGCACTCTTTTATAAGTTGTTTATTATTGTTCTCCATCTCAACACTTTGAAGGTAGAGGTTATTAAATGTATTTTGAATGTCCTCATTTCCTTCTTCTCCTTCACCTCACTACTCAAGTCACCTTTATCACTAGATGAACTCAAGGGAGATCCATAGGTCATAAATTCCGTGATCTCTTGTGAGGTGTCATTCTCACTACTTTGGGTTTCTTGTTCCGATTCATCGGAATCATCATCCCAAGTAGTAGCCATGACGTTGCCCTTTGGCTTGTACTTCTTGTTCTTTCTATTGCCGTAATCATCGGCAATATGACCTCTCCCTTTGCAATCGTAGTAAATGGGAGGTTCCTTGGAAGAATCATTTTTCTTCCTATAGTTAGGATAGGCTTTCCTAACATACTTGTTCTTCTAGAAATTTCTAGCATTTCTCTTAAAGAACTTCTTGAACCTATTAGCCACTAGGGCTAATTCTTCGTCAGTTTCCTCATTGGATCCCAAAGGTTCATCCACTTTAAGAGAAATGCCATTTTTCTTGGTGAATTCCTTGATGGAGGCTTTGTAGGTTTAAAGTGAGCTAATTAGTTCTTCTAACTTAATTGTTTCTATATTCTTGCTCTCTTCAATAGTTGTCACCTTAGGTCTAAATCTTTTGGGCAGTGACCTAAGAACCTTTCTAACGATCTTAGTCTCTGAAATTTCCTCCCCCAAGCTCCTCATAGAATTTACAAGGTTAAAGATCTTGTCATGGAATTGAGAGACTTCCTCATCCTCCTCTATCCTCAGTACCTCAAATTATGAAGTGTACATTTGAAGTTTTAACATCTTCACGGCATTGATTTCTTCATGAGTGACCGAAAGGTCCCAAGCCTCCTTTGTTGTCTCTAGGTGGGATATCCACTTAAATTCATTAGGAGTAAGTCCACTGGCAATGGAATTCAAAGCCCTATAGTTAAACTTGTGTGCATCTCCCTTAGCCGTGGTCCACTCACGACGGGGTTTGTCGGGAATCTGCTTTGATAGCCGACCCCTACACCCTATAGTCATAAGCATTTAGGAAGGTCTCCATGCAAGACTTCCAATAGCCATAATCACTTCCATTAAAGAATGAAGGTGTGTTGACCGACATACTAGACTCTTGACCATTTAAGGATTTTCTAGTTGATTAGGTTTTTTTTTTTATATTCTTCTTAGGATTCAAGGTTAGTATCTAACTTAGGTTGTTAAGTCCTATAAGAGTAACCTCGCTCTGATACCAATTGAAATTCAAAGTGCGTAATCTTAGAGGGGGTGAATAAGATTTAATTAAAATTTTAATTATTTTACCCCTGTCAGCACCTAAATTTTGACTCAGGTCATGTGATAGCATAAGGACAGCATAACAACATTCAGGGATCAAAACTCTAAGCACCCTTGGCTTAGGAAGAGAAAACCTGGACTCTCGGAGGTTAGACATTCCCAAAGAGGTCTTCCTGGATGTTCCAGTCACAAATGAACCAGTAAAAGCACCTCATTACAGCCCAAAATGCACAATTTCTGGACAAACCCTACTCTCTCTCAAAAGACCAATAGGACTTTGAGGGTCCACATTTTAAAACCACATTCATGTCATCAATAAGTTTTCTACCTCTTGCAAGTCTTTCTCCAGTAAAGCATCACAGATAGAAAAATTGTCATTTTACCCTTTTGCCTTCAAAGGCCTAGAACCCACTATTTGTCTTCTAGATCACTAAATTTCTTTGCCTACATAAGCCTTATTGTCATGAAGCATCACAGGCAAAGAATTCATATTTTCACCATTTTTGACCCACAGGTGAAAAATTACCATTTTACCCTTTTTCACTCAAAGAATCTCACTCAAAGAATCTACTCTTAGACCCTTAAAGGATCCCCAAAGCATCTCCGATGGTCCAAATGATGTAATTTCAGATCCTATGTATCCCTGAGTCTCCCTGCTCTAAGGAACTCATCACAGACCAAACACTGCTCGAGAACGGCAACAACCAATCTCTCAATCTATGATAACCCTAAGTAAGAATGACTATTACAGAAGCTCTTAGAAATTCATCAGACCTTCGAATCCAAAAAGGTCAGTTGCCATACCTCAGCCTCGACCGTAGCTTTAAATCTCTAAGTCTGAGAATAGAGTTTCAAAGTCTCGAACCTTTGAGAAATCTCAAATCTTTCCCAGAAGGTCAAAAGGGTGTTTTCCTATTTTTTACTCTTATAGAGCCAGAATATTCTCTAGACCTCCAAATCAGGATCAGCCCATGTCCATTTATTCATAATCATGAGGCCTTCAAAAAGCTATCTAAGGAGCAAGAACTTTTAGAAAATTTATCTGCCAAGATTCCCTCAAATACTCCAAAAAGTGTAACAAATCAGGTCTAAAAATTAGGTGCTCAACTGACTCCCAGGAGTGCATCTAAAATCAGAAATTCAGTTAGTCAGTGGCCATATCACTATAAATTTAGAGCCTCAAGACTATTAGATACCCAATAATTTGTAAAAAAATCCATTTCCCAAGAAGTCATTTATGCCTAAACCCAAAAAGTGCATTTTATCTATATTTGGCACACAGAATGCCCTTAAAAGTTCTCCCAGACCCAGAATGTGGCAAGGTCAAAGCCATTTTCTTAATTTCACCCCTGCCCTCAATAACGCATTTCATAAACACCTGGTTCAGAGAATGTCTATCCATTCAATTTCACTCGGCTTCAAGCAGTTACAGAAATCCAATTTGTTCAAGCGACTTTGTTTCGAAAAACTCTTGGCAACTGCCTGGGAACCCAATGACCAATTTGTCAGCTCCTGTAGCTTTGAGATTCCTCAAGCTTCAAAACCCCCAGATGTGGCCCATGACGACATTTTATAGAAAAACCAACAGTATTCCTTGTCCAATTTTGTCAAATCACTCAGAAAATGATTTTTGACCTAATTTCCTGCTTAGGTATCGTAATCTCGCGTAGTCAGAAGCTGTGAATCACCTGAACTCAGGATCATCTATCACTGGGCCATTCTCAAATCAATTTTACCATATTGCTCTCTCAAATCACATCTAAGAGCTTTTCAGGTAAAAAAACCATGATTTCACCCCTTACCCTTTTCGTAATTTGGTTCTGACTGAACTAGTGCAATCGGAACACCTGCAACCTATAAAAATGACATTGACTGAACTGACTTTAAAGCTCAAGAGCTCACAAGGAGTGATGGCAGAGAGAGGGTTCAAAAAATCAAAAAGCAACCCTAGTCATTAGATGAGCTAAAATCTAGATATTTTGCATTAAATGCATTCACATCTTTAAGCCATTTTGACACCCCTTGGATTAAAATCTTTTCATCCTCTCTCTTACTCACCACCCTTGGATCAATGGATTAAATTTCAAATCCTATAGAGCCCCTCACAGCCCCCCATTTGGCATCTCATGTCATACCCTTAAAGATTGCAACTAATGGGATTGCCCC
>JAOXJP010006419.1:0-18057 GCA_025762735.1 Platanus orientalis | reverse complement strand
AACATCTAACACCATTAGCCTATGTTGTGTGGTTAAACTCTCCCCTGGAATAACCTTACAATCCTTACATATTGACTCATCAGATCCTATCCTGTCTTCAAAATGTGCATAACCCTCTCTTTCCAAAGACTTCAACATGTCACAAACAAAGACACTTTCGAAACACCCAACAATGACAACAAACGGTGATCTCCAAATTGATCACCAATACTTGTTATTTGAGATAACTGTAACAGACCCAACAAATTCTAGCCAAATATGTTCATTATATGCTGCTCAAATAACAATGCTGCCACTCTTTCTCTGCTATAGAATACATAGTGAAGATTCAGAAACATTTAAGACCTTCCTTTGGACGATATTTGGCAAAGATTCTCATTTCCAAGAATATATAAGTGAGCTACTACAAATTATCTCTGTTAACTGACATAAATTTACCTGTTTCAGCATTACAATCAAGCCTCTAATATCATTGAATGAGAGTGGCTTCTCCTGCTCATAGAATTCTTCATTATCGACTATCATGAGCATATGCCTGATTCACCACAAAATTCAAACCAGTTAGGATGAGCTGTATCATGACCCTAGGATACTGCTAATACATTAAAGAAATAAAAATTTCTTGAGGTAAGTATAGAAGTCCACAGTAAGGAACAAAAGAACTATAATAAGTATTGAAGTGAAACTTGACCAAATCCAAACAAGTTTGGCTTACTTATAAACGGGACAAAAAACAGCTAAAGGTAACAGCCAACCAGGGGCATCTCCTGATAGATGTGCTGTCAACCTAGACAAAGATGGCCAATGTTGATTCTCATGGCACCACTTCATAAAGTTCCAAAGCATAGGAACAAGCTCAGTTCTGTATGCTAGTACAGTCATAGTACGCTCAAGAGGTAAAGTATTGAAAGTAACATGCAGGAAAGCACAAATTGCTCCAACAGCGTCCACCTCCTTATTTTGTGGCCCATCTTTATGTAAAGCATTAAGGAGTGAGGTACCTCTGAATAAAACATTTACCTGTTGAAGAAAGTTCAGTTCAAAACAAAAGAAGATAATTTCAGAGACAAAATGTTTGTTGCTTTGAATTTTAGCAAAATTGAAGACACGAGTCAAAAGGTTGCTTTAAAGAATGATACAAAATGTGTCAAGGTGGCATACCAATTGCTGAAGCAGGCGCGGATCTATTGCATTGGAAATCTGTTTTTCCAAATCTCTGTTCATAAACTCTTCTAGAAATTCCTCATCTACAGCCATTTCGTCCTCACCCAATGATGAATCTAAAGTTACAATAAGTACATAGAAATATATCTCAATGAAAACAGGTTAAAAGAATATAGACAAGGGCATATACACAGTTCAGCTTCTTTATATTTCATACATAAATAAAGATTATTAAAAAAAATGTAAATATTCCAGTAGAAAGAAATTCTACTTGAAAGCACACAAATGAGAACTTGTATGTGCATATAAATTATTAAAGTATATTACAGGGATGGCATACCTCCTTTATATTCTCTATTTGATGATTTTATAGGGGGCAGAGCCTCCAACATAAATGTTGAAATTGCTGCAAAGTCTATGGCCTGAACCAGAAAAAGAAATTAATAACTAATAAGTGTCAGGATCTGAACATTCTCTTGCATTTGAGAAAAAGAAAAGGTAAAAATTTGGTATATCAGCAACCAAAATTGGGCATGTCCACCTATGGGGATCATCATATGCTAGTCATGCAACAAATATTGGATACTAAAGAACATTTAAAACATTTAAAACTTAAGAAAAAAAAAAGGGAAAAATAGATTCAGGCCCCTAGCTATCCTATAAACCTCAAATACAAGAAAATTGGCTTCATAAACATTACCAAACTTGATAATAAATTGGAAAAAGTACACTTTTACAAGTATAAACAGACAAGATATTGCCAGCTTCAGATTCCCTTTCTGAAGCATTCTGGACTAGCCCTATATTAGTCTGAATCATGTTTACCAGAGTAATAAGTGAAAGCGAGAAGCAGGAAGCAAAGTTTAATAAATCCTTGGGAAACGAAAAGCAAGAAACAATTAAGACGAAACTCGGAATCAAGCTAGAAGTGATCGGGAAGCGAGTAAAGTGCAATTTGGAAGCAATTTTAAAACCATAAGACAAATATTATAAACTGACTTGGAAATGAAATGAAAATAATAGGTCAACAGGTGGTACTCTAATAGGAAGTAAAAAAACAATGTCTATAACCATAAGTACAACTACAATAACAATTAATTACAATCAATAAGTACAATTACAATACAATAAAGTGAATAAAATCAATAAAGTAATAAGCAAACCTAAAAACTATACTATGCAGGTAACAAAGAATTACGATTTATGACATAAAAATCAACATACAAGTAATCACAAAAGAAGAATACTTAAGAATCACGTGGTAGTAATTAATCATAAAGACAATATTATTATCTTATCATGTGCTCAAGTTTATAAAATTATAAAGAACCATAGCTTAGAATTTACCTTAAATAAGATTTTTGTAGATAACTACGCATCTTTGAGTCAGACTATAAAAGACCTAGTATGAAAACCATTGGATTTGAATTTTTATTTTTGAATTGAAATAAAATAATGTAAACAATAAAATCAATACTAAATCTTTTTTTCAAACAAAATCAATACTAAATACCAAAGAAAAAAAATTTCATATATAATGCCAATAGCATAGAATTTACATTTAAAAATATATATATATATTGTTTCTTGGATCGCTTCCACTTGCTTCACCATGCTTCCCATGTGCATCCCAATACTTGGGGAAGTACTATCCAGTACTTGGAGAAGTGAAATTGAATTGGTTTCCTAAACAAGCTTCTAGAACATGAGCTTCAAATAGAAATTTGTTATAGGTGGAGAAATGAGCTAGGGTTTGTAGGAGGAAGAAGATGAAAAGGAAGAAGAGAGGAAAGAGAAGTATTAAGAGGGAACTGTATGGAGAGAGTATTCTCCACTCACATACTCTATCTCATATATCAAAAATGGTAAAGAATACATGTCCAGGTATTTACAAGTATACCCTCATACTGTACAAAGACAAATGTACTCTTACATGTACAATCCCATATACTCATACAACACTCCCCCTCAAGTTGGTATATAGATTTATGCATGCCAAGCTTGCCAACAATCTTACTAAAACTATGACTACATAGGCATTTTGTTAATACATCAGTCAATTGATCTTCAGTCTTCACAAAGGGGATACATATCTCCCTAATTTGTAATTTTTCATTGATGAAATGTCTATCCAGCTCGATGTTCTTGGTCTAATCATGCTAGACAAGGTCATGAGAAATACTAATGGCAATTTTATAATAACAATACAGCTGCATAGGACCTTAGGAGTTGAATCCCAACTTTCTCAGGAGACCATGGATCCATAACATCTCACAAATCCCATGAGTAATAGCTCTTAACCTGGCTTTAACACTCAATCGTGCTACAACGGGCTGCTTCTTGTGCTGCTTCTTGTTGTGCCAAGTGACCAAGTTATCTCCAACAAAGGTGTAGTATCCTGAGGTAGACCTTCTATCATCTACAAAACTAGACCAATCAGCAGATCATTCCGCCTACCATACAATAGCCCTTGACTTGGACTATTCTTCAAATATCGCAAAATACGGTATGATACCTCAAGATGTGATATCATGGGAACATGCATGAATTGACTAAAAATCTCAACAACATAAGAAATGTCCGGTCTAATAAAGGTCAAGTAAATAAGTTTGCCCACCAATCTCTGATATCGACCAATATCAATAACCTAGTGGCCCTCGTCTACTTGCAAGCGGTGATTAAACTCAATGGGAGTCTCCTAAAGTCTATAACCTAACATCCCAAAGTCTTGAAGAGGATCTAGCACATACTTGCATTGAGAAAAAGAAGATTTCATCTTTGGATCAAGTCCCCTCAATACCAAGAAAGTATATAAGAAGCCCTAAGTCCTGAATCTCAAACTCTTTGCTCAGAAAACCTTTCATGTTGTTGATCTCACATTGATCATCACTTGTAACAACAATATCATCTACATAGGCAACGAGAATTACACCTTCACTTTCTGATGCTTTACAAAGAGAATATGATCTGCTTGACACTGCTTATAGCTCTTTTTGAGAATGGCACTACAAAATCTTTAAAACAGACAGCACACCTTTCCTTTGTTGTTAGAATATTAAAAACCAGAAAACTAATGTAAACTTCCACTTGAAGGTCTCTATTTAGAAAATCATTTTTTACATTAAGTTGTAGCAATGGCTATCCTGATTGGCGGCAACGGAGATCAATATACGAATTGAATTCATCTGTACTACGGGGGCAAAGGTTTCTTGATAATCAATCCCATATATATGTGTACAGCCTTTGGCAACAATCTAACCTTGCAACGCTCTATTGTGCCATTAGGTTGCAATTTCACAAAGAACACCCCCATATGTAACCTATAAGCTCCTTCCCGCGTAAGAGATCTACAACATCCCATATTCTGTTATTCTATAAGGCTTCCATTTCCTCCTCAATTGCTCTTCTCTAATGAGGTTGAGATAGAGTGATGCAGCACAATGGAGATGATCCAAAGTTGATGCAGAATGATAGCCAAGAATCGCAATAAAATCCAAAGTGATGTAGTGGAAGCAAGAATAAAGTTAAAGAACCAAGAATTAAACCTTAGGCAAACTGTAAGTACTCAAGATTTAATGAAAATAGAAGAAGAAACTTACTTAGGGAGTTCTAGAAGAATTGAAACAAGAGACGGAGAAAAGAGAAGAAAAAAACCCAAAAAGACAATTCTAGAGTTTCTGGGCAAAAACCCAAAATTACCAAAATACCCCTACTACTACATCAGAAATATATGAAAATTAAATGGTAGATTTTGACGTCTATAAGTATCTATGATCAAAATTTCATGAAATTTAAAGTTGATTTTATTTATCAAATCATGAAAACTCAGGAATCCAAGAACACAAATAGAAATAAAGAAAGATGATGAAAGATAAAGAGAAGAGAAAGAGAGGAAGAAGAAGATGTAGTTGATATGAGGAAGACCTTACCTCACGTTTTCACTTGGGAAAACCCTACCTAAGTGTCAAACCTGGAAAAAATGTAAAGGGGAAAAAAGACAACACCAGTCATGGGGTTCTCACCTTAAGACAAATTTATTTTATTCAATGTAGCATCATCATCAATTTACATAAGAGTTGTGATTCTTTTATAGACCCACTATTTTTACCAAACCAACTATCACTTTTTTTTTTTTTTTTTTTGAGAAGTAATAATGAGAATTTTATTAAAAAAAGACAAACCTACTATGACTTTAATATAAAGACTTCATATTAAATAATTAAAAGACTTCTAAGCCCTATTTCTGTCATTTGTTGATATCCCCTTGGTACTTTGATCATAACTTTTCAAAATCACATCGGATTCTCAAGATTTTGGTCTTGTTGGAAAGGTAACTAAATAACCACTCAAATGGAACTAAAATCAGCTCAAACGGATAAGTTTTGACCTTCCAAAATATGACCTAAAGAAAAGTGATCGGATTACAACTTTGACTTAAAATTACATATGGATTTTTTATATAATCCTAATCACATAAGGACTCCTAACATAATTCAAATAACAATAAAAGAGAAACTTAAAGAAAATCCTAAACATCAAATCTAACTAAAATAAACATAAAGTCATCTAAACTGCTCCACATAGCCTCCACTTTTCTGCCACTTGTTTGGGTCCCATCCATATGTCACGTGGACCCCACTTCAAGGAGAATGTCTCTACATCATAGAGCTTGAAAATTGAAATACATTGCATGGAATAGAAACAGAGGACAAAGAGGTGGAGAAAGCCCTAAAATTAGGAGATACAGACTCATACCAAGCATTATTAACAATAGGATGTTGAGTACAAGAACGAATATCCTTCCTAACAACAATAGAATGATGCGAATCATCATGAGGCATAGGGGATCAAGATCAATTCATAGAGACAAAGTGATTAGTTAGAGAAGCATGTGAGATTCAAAGATAAGGGCAACTCTTTTCTTACGCCAAACAAAGACATGAGTAAAATCTCGAGCTCAAGCCTTCTTTTGGGTGGTTGCCACTAACTCTTTCTCTTTGTGGGCAGCTAATTGTTCCATCTCCCCCTGGCTACGATATCCATCAAAATCAATAAGGAGGAACAAAAAGAAGAATAACCAACTCATCTTCTCCATCATGTCTAATCTCCCCCTGAAGATGAGGCTGGCTAGGGGAAAAGAAAGATATGGTCTCATACAAGGTAACATCCATGGAAACAAAATGCTTCCGATTAAAGGGATGATAATATTAGTATCCCTTCTTATTTGGAGCAAACCCAAGGAAGATACACATAAGATCCTTGAGGTTTAACTTAAACCAATCAAACTTAGGAATATGAACATAGAAAATCCAACCAAACACTTTAGGAGGAAGAGATGAGCCAAAAGATGAATACGAGAGTAGTCTGAAGGGGTTTATCAAGAAATAAGCCAATGGGACATTTAAAACCCTGAATGATAGAGGGCATACAGTATCAAGTAAGTAGCAATTTGAAGGGCATCAGCCCAAAAAACTTGAGGAACATGTATATGGAACAGCAAGGCACAAGTAATCTCTAGTAGATGTCGATTCTTTCTCTTAGTGACTCCATTATGGTTAGGAGTACCAGGACAAGCAGTCTAATGAAAGATGCCTTACTGAGAGAGATAAGATGAAAAGACATGATATATATATTCCACTCCATTATCCGAACGAAGAACTTTGAGCTCAATATCAACTAACTCAGCAAATTTGTGAAACAACTGAAAGGTGGAAAAAACCTCATTCTTGGACTTCAACAAGTAAATCCAAGTAGCCCTGGTGTAATCATCAATAAAGATCACAAAATAACGAAAGGAAAAACAGGGAGGTAACTAGGTAATCCCCCACACATCAAAATGAACAAGAGCAAAAGGAATAGTACTACTCATACTAGGATAATAAGAAGAACGAAAGTGCTTGGTTAACTCACAACTATCACAATGGAAATCGGAAATGGAAGAACATAGCCCTAGAAATAGTTTTTGCAACATAGGAAAGGGGATATGACCAAGACTAGAATGCCACCAAAAAATATGGTTGAGCTGGAAGGAACAAAAGAGGAGTATGGTTGTTGAACTATAAGTGATGGTTATGGTGATGGTGATGGTGTCTGTTGAACGGTATAGGCAAAGGATGAACAACCATCCATAAGATACAACCCTTGATCCTCATGAACTCTACCAATGGTCTTCCTTGTCTTTAGGTCCTGAAAAATAACATATGAGGGAAAGAAAGCAACATTACAATTCAAAGATTTTGTAATATGACTAACAAAAACAAGATTCAACTTAAAAGTTAAAAACATGGAATATAGAGGACAATGGTGAAGATAGTGTAAAAAATATACAAGTACCAGCAACGGAGGACAAGAAACCATCAACATGCTAGCAATAAGACCCAAGACAAAAAGCATGGAGATTCACACCACGATATAGTAATAATCACACATATTGAAATATAAACACTTCCATCCTGAAGATATAGCAATGGAGCCAACCACCACACCCAAGGAAACAACAGATGATAACAAGAAGGAGAAAGATAGCCACTACCAAACACCAACAACAAAATAGGCTTCACTATAATGCACACACAGGCCAGCCAATAGACTTTAACAAACCCTAATCACACACCAAGGCACAAACAATGTAAGGTCTCTGTAATACTTCTTTCACAACCAACAACAAGCAATCCCCAAAAACACTAAACAAAAGATACTTAGCATAACTCACACCACATTGCCCAAACAACAACAGCATAAGACAAGTTCATACCACTAGTACTACAAATAAACCTTAATTATAGAAAGTGAAAGTATGTACACACAAGAAACCAAGAGAAACACCCGCAGTTTAGTCGGTATAACCTAAACTGATGAAAGTATCCAACAAGAAACACATGTAGACAAAGTCGTAGAAGCCACTGAGCATCAATGTCACACAGAATCTTTGAAAAGTAATGAAATGCAGAGAAGAGACTGCCACAACCCACTGCAAATCACACAAGGAAAACTAGGCCTTGGGAGCAACAACTTGCCCAGGGAAAAAGATAACAAGTATTGTAGCTCAAGCTCGAACAGAGAGAAGCCCCAAGCAGAGGCTAACAACCAATATTCCTTAGAAAACAAGTTTCCATGAGCTCAATGCTAAATAGAAATGAGTGTAGATGGTGCCAAAAGATTAGAAAGGTTGAAAGAGACTGAAACGAAATAAGAATCACAGCCAAAACCTCCAATTTGCACAGATCGAGTAAGAAACCCAAATCTAGGAAAAAACGAGGAAAAGTTTGCAATCGATCGAAACCTCTCAACATTGATCAAAATCAAATAAGACCTGTCCCATTAGCTTCGTAATCATAAAACGATCCTATAGCATCCAATCCCAAGGATCAATAACCTTTCATACAAAGCGGATCAAGAGATTCGTGGAAGCTGTAAAAGCTTTGTAAATCACACACAAAAAAAGACAAAAAATCGAAAAATTGTCCAAATGGCTCCAGGTCTTCAACAAAACATGTTCGAAGGAGAAAACGATGTGAAATCTGAAGTTTTCAAACTTACAGGGCCGATGTCATTGTACGGACTGTTAATGTCATTGTACAAACTACTTGGTAGGTCTTGGCTTGCTCAACAACTATGGATCTTTGGTTTGGCTTTGATACCAAGTAGATATATGTTACATGTGAAAAGAAATGAGCTAGGGTTTGTATCAGGAAGAAGATGAAATTGAATAGGAAAGGAAAAGGGAAGAAGTACTAAGAGGAAACTGTATGGAGAGAGTATTCCCTTCTCACATACATTAATTCATATATCAAAAATAGTAGAGAATACATTCGGTTGAGGGAGATGGGAGAAATTGTCTCTAGTATTGAGGGTGCTTTCATTAAAGGATGGCAAATTAAAGGCAAGATTTTAATTGCATATGAGTGCGTGGATGAGAGAAGAAAATCCAAAAGAGAACAGGGTAGTGTGTGGAGAAAGCTTGTAACGGAGTTAATTAGGATTTTTTTTTCCTGATATTGAAGAAGAAGGGACTTGGAGATCGTTGGAAGAATTGGATGGAAGGGTCTATCAAGTTTCCTTTCTTCTCTATCCTCCTCAATGAAACTTCGAAAGGGTTTTTTAGACCTTCAAGGGGGTTAAGGAAAGATGACCCTTTATCCACTTTCATTTTCTCTCGTGGCAGATGGGCTAAGTACTATATTGTGAAAGGCGGAGTGAGAGGTATTGGTGGAAGGTTTTTCTGTGAGGGATCATAGAGTGATGGTTTCTCATTTACAGTTTGCAGATGACACTATCCTATTTCTTAATGCAAATCCGGAAAACATTCGAAATATGAGTGTGTGTTTGAAGATTTTTAAAGTTATATCGGGGTTGAAAATAAAGATGGCTAAGTTTTGCATGGCGGGTATCAATGTGGAGGATAAGATGCTAGGGGAGCTTGTAGCATGATTGGGTGTAAGGTGGGGTCCTGGCCTTTTAAATATTTTGGGCTTCTTCTTGGAGGCTTGCCTAAGTCTATCTATTTTTGGGACCCGGTGGTGGAGTAAGTGTCTATCTCTTTTTATTGAAGATCATGTTCCGGACTGTTGTAGGGACTGTTAGTGCCTTTTGTTCGTAGTGTTGGTCTGTTTGTTTTTGTATGGCTTGTATTTGTCTCCTCTTTTCGCGATAAAATTTTCTCATTATTCATCAAAAAAAAAGTAGGGAATACATGTAAGGGTATTTACAAATATACCCTCATACTGTGCAAAGACATATGTACCCTTACATGTGTAATGCCATATACCCATACACTACAATACTTCCCACCCTAAGCCAAGTTTTCCAGCAACTATGGTCTGAATTTTCTTGTCATTGTTGCTACCCTTCAAAATGACACTCTATATGCCTTTGAAGATCAAGAAATTTTTTTGAAAAGAGAAATTTCACAACGAGAAATGACTCAATGGTGCAAATAATTTACCCACATGAGAAGGAATCCAGCTCTAAATGATTGACCCAATAGTGAGGAACCAATCAATCTGCAGCACGAAGGTCCCCAGAGTTTGATGTCAATTTTCTTACATACATGGGGATAGTGGAGCTCAACAAAGAAAGGATGTGTTCAATGACAGTGAATGAGCAGTTCATTTTGAAAGTGTATTTCAAATTTTCAATCTGAGAGAAAGAACCAAGCCCCAGAGATTTGGTCTTCCAAAGGCCCAAACCCTAAAGAAAGCGATGAAAGAGAGACTCATCAGACAAGATTCCAACATTGTTTAATTGCCTTCCCCACCACCCACCCACTCCACCAAAAAAAAAAAGATGCACATGCTTGAGTAAAGACAAATCAGCAGAAAAAATATGAACAAAAATGTGGTCCACCAACCCATATTAGCGATAGAACAATGAACAAAAATGTGGTCCACCGATTCCTCTTCCTTTAGATAAAGCACACATCTATTAGCTAAAGACCACCTTCTACTTTGTAGATGGTCAGGAGTGTAAATTTTACCCAGGAAAGCATCCCACATAAAGAAAGCCACTTTTGAAGGAATACTTGGGAACTAGGTGCATCTATATGGAAAAGTATCAAGCATATTACTAAACATCTCCAAGTAGAATGACTGGGGAATAAATCTACCTTTCAACGAAATCACCCACTCCCACCCATTCCCCATATTAGGATCCGGCCTCAAACCCTCCAACAAGCTGCAAAAATTACTCGTTTCCCAATCATTCAGTTTTTTGCGAAGTCAAGGCACCCAACTATTACCCAACACATCATACAAATCCGTCATCTACCCTTAGGATCAACTGCCAAAGAATATAAACCCCTAAAAGACTTGCAAAACGGAACTTCCCCAACCCATCTATCCTCCCAAAAGCTAATCTCTTTCCCTGAACCAAGCTTAAACCAAATATGCTTCCAAAGGACACTATGCACCTTTTGGATGGATTTCCAAATCCCACAACCACGCCTAACCCTTACCTCATTACTCTCCTAAACCGACATCCCACCGAACCAAGCCACCACCATCCTCTGCCAAAAACTCTTCTCCAACCCGAATCTCCGCAACCGCTTGGCTAACAATGCCCTATTATGATCTCTAATAGATCTTAGACCAAGCCGACCATAACTAACTGGCCTACAAATAGACTTCCAATTGACAAGATGGTAACGGTGCTTCTTATCCGAATCATTCCACAAAAAGTTACAAAATTTAACCTCAATTCTATTAGTCACCAAAGCTGGGATAGTGAAGAGAGACAAAAGGTAATTGGGAATGGAAGTCAAGGTAGAATTTAAAAGGGTCAGCCTTCCACCTTTAGATAAAAGAAACATTTTCCAAGAATCAAGCCTCAAAACAATTCTCTCAACAACCAACATCTTCACCAATTTAGACTTGAAATTTTCCCCCAACGGAATCCCGAGATAAGAAGTAGGAAGCTTACCAATCTAGCAGCCCAAGATCTAAGACAAGCTCTCAATGTTATGCACCACCCCAATAGGCCTTGTCTGTTACAAGGAAAACCATGGAAAAATGAGGGAAACTATACTTTAACCCCACTTTCATGTTGTCTGATGCATGGGGATATCAGATGGGAAAACTTGGATAAACTACCTACGGAGTTGAACCTTCCCCATGTTTTCCCATTTCTTCGTATATTTGCTCATTCACATATTCCTACCAAATGCTAGGAATAAGTGGGGAAAGGAAGGGAAGGGGAAAGGAAATGAACAGTAACTTTTCTTTTCTTTCCCTTTCTCTCCTTTTTTAAGGTAGCTTTAATTTTCCCTCCTTGCCCCATAGTTTACCTTATAACAAACAAGGCCATAGGGAACAACTCACTTTTAGACAAATTAATCTTAAGACACAACACAACCTCAAAACAACTAAGTTAACCCAATTGCAACAAGTTCACCTCATAAAAAATCATGGTATCGTCCGCAAACTGAAGGTGGGAAACCCGACAAGACCCATTGCCAATGACAAATCTTAGGATAAACCCCACTTCAGTCTTGCTAATCATTCTGCTCAACACATCAGTAACCATAATAAATAAAAGAGGAGAGAGAGACCATGTCTCAGACCCCCAGATCTACTGAAGAAACCCATGAGACACCCATTCACCAAAATCAAAAATTTAACTAATCTAATATAAGAAAATCCAACTTCTCCACTTAACTCCAAACCCCAACCTCCACAGGACATAATCCAAAAAGTCTCAAATAACATGGTCATAAGCCTTCTCCATATCCAACTTGCAAAGCAACCCATTACAACCAAAAATCCTCCTATCTTCGATGCATTCATTAGCAATTAACACACTATCCAAAATTTGCCTACCTTCAACAAAAACACTTTGATGAGGATCGATAATACCTTCATGACCAACTTGAGACTCGAAGCCAAAGTTTTTGATATTATCTTATAAACATTGCTTAAAAAGCTAATGGGGCGAAAATCCTTCAGCTCCTTAGCAGTTTTCTTTTTAGGGATCAACATAATAAAGGTGTTTTTAGATGCTCATAAAACTCTTCCAAAAACTAGAATTAATCATATCACCTTTTACGATATCCAAACATTTTAGGAAGAAAGAAATAGTAAAACCATTAAGACCCGAAGCCTTATCCCCTTTCATGCTAGGCACAACCTTCCACACCTCCGAAAACGATCTCTCCAGCAACGAATTCTTAGTGGAAGGAATGAGCTCAAAATTCATCCCATTAGGCCTAGGCCTAAAAGATTGTTCTTCCTTATATAACTTCATATAAAACTCTTCCACCTCTCATCTAATCTCAACCTCATCCTGGGACCATCTACCAGTAAACTCCAAACCATAAATCCCATTAGACCTCTTGTGCTGAGAGGCCACTTTGTGAAAGAATTTTGTATTTCAATCGCCTTCCTCCAACTAATTAATCCTAGACTGTTGTTTCCAAAACATCTCCTCCTTTAGAGCAATCAACAGAAAATATCTCTTCAGCACCTCCTTCTCACCCCTCTCAACACTAGAAAGATTACGATCCTCTTCCAAAAGGTCCAACTCCTTAATTCTCGTCCGACACAACTCCGTAGAGGCATTCAGAGACCAAACCGAGTTTCAATTCCACACTCTAAGACAGAATTTAAGAGCTTTCAGCTTCCAACCAAAACCATACTCGGATTACTGGAATACCTAACCTAATTCCATTCCTACTCCACCACTTCCAAAAAATCCGATTCAAGAAACTACGTCTCTTCGAATTTAAAAGGAGTTGGGCCCCAAAAAGACCTATTCCGCTCCAACACAATAGGAAAGTGGTTTGAGGTATAGTTCTAGGTAGAATCCCTTATGCTCAGTCGTGGAAAAGATCATCCCAACCACTGCAAAATAAGAAGCGATCAAGCCTGCTCAAAGATGCTTAACTTTTGAAATTCGACCAAGTAAATTTAGCGCCTTTAAGAGAACAATCAATCAACTGCCATCTGTCAATAAATTACTCGAACTTATCCATACTCAAGTCCCAAATACCAACCCCTTTCCTTTCACTGGGAAATCTAACCATATTGAAATCCCCCCCCAATACACTAAGGCAAGGTTCCACCAGGCATTAATGTCATCCAATTCACCCAAAAAATCACTAATCTCAAACCATTGAGGAGGCACATACACCCCAGCAAAGATCCACTTCACCAAACTCGAGCACATGCGACACCTAACAGAAATAGAATAAGCACCAACAACTCGACTCTAAAAGGTTAAAGGATCCCAAATCAAAAGAATACCTCCAACAGCACCCATACAACGGAGGGACAACCAGGCAGAAGGCCGAAGACCCCACACCTCCTTGACAACCAAATTACTCATCAACAAGATTTTAGATTCCTACAAACAAACAATATCCGAGTTTTCCCCGATGATGTTTTGAAGAACGGAAACTCTCTTATCCCTATTCCCAAGCCCACAAACATTCCAAGAGAAAAGCTTAAGGTCCATTAATAACATTTTCAATAAAACCTTTCCTTTCATCCCCCCCCTCCCGGTCACTCAGTCCGCCACCTTCACGATCATAGTTTACATTACTTTCCAACTTTTTCAATTCATTTTTCAACCTCTTTCACATCACAGAATTCAAATCATTGCTACCTTACCAGCCCTGCATTTCATTTCAATTAATCTAAAGAACTCTAGAGTTTCTTTTTCCAATCCCTCAACCCAGAAAGGGACCAAAATCCTTTAACTTACCAATGACCCAATCAACAGCTTTGTCATTTCTCTCCCAAACACCATTAAGGAGACGAGCCTCCCCCTCACTACACCTGTCCGAAGTAGTCTCTCCTATCACACATACGTCCAGAGCACACTCACACCTAGACTTCACCTCCTTATCAATCATAGCCAATGAGACAATATTGAGGATACTGTATTATCCACACCGAACTGCGAAGAAATATTGCCCACCTCCCTAGGCTGAATCCCTAATCCCCCACTGAGAACACCAAGATCCCAAGAATCAATCCCATGACAATGGATAAAATAAATAAGCTATGGTGAAAGAAACTTCTAGTCTTCAATATCATTGATAATCCCATCCAGGGCAAAGTTGGGATTTTTTTGATGTGTTAGAGCTACCAATAATTGACATAGAGCATAGAATTTAGTTTTTCTTTTCTTTATCTTTGCTGTTTTTTTCTTTCCATGACAGTCCTAGCAGATATCATATGCATCAAAGATCTATCGAGTAGCATAGTTTTCGAACTTGATTACTAGTACCATCATTCCCGAGCAAGAAGCAGGAAGCAAGGCAAAATAAATCCTTGGGAAACGATTAAGAAGCAATTGGCGAAGCATCAAGAAGTGATTGGCGAAGCATCAGGAAGTGAGTAAAGTACAATTGGAACTTCAAACCATTAGAAAAAATATTATGAAATGAAAATTATGAGGGAGGATTGTGTCCGCTCCTCTTAACTAACGCTCCTCTTCACCCCTTATCAGGGGGCGGGTACATCAGCGCCAAAAAGTGATGGGATGCATATCACGTGTCGGCACTGATGTGCTTGCCCCCTGACAGGGTGCGGAGAGGAGCGTTAGTTAAGAGGAGCAGATCCAATCCTCCCTCGAAAATTATAAGTGATCACTAATAGAAAGTAAATAAAAAAAAAAGCCTATAACTAATAAGTGCAGCTACAATTATTGATTATTAGTAAGTAAATCCCAATAAGTACAACTACAACACAATAAAGTGAATAAACTTAATTACCAAACAAAATTAGAGTGAATAAGCTAAATAAAGTAATGAACAAAACAAAAAACTACATTATGGAAGTTTCAAAGAAACATGACACTAAAATCAATATACAAACCCCTTTTGTTCTTGGCCATAATGTTGGATTTAAATACATTTTATTGGATAGAATTAAAATAATATAAACAATAAAATCAATGCTATATCTTTTTTCTTTTTTGCTACAAATAAATACAATATCTCATAGAAAATATTTATTCAATACCAATAGCATACGGTTTACATTATTAAATAAAATACAAGTTCACTTCTTGGATCACTTCCCAATTGATTCTTCAGATATTTCCACTCACTTCTCCATAGACTTCCACTCCCTTCCCTAATCACTTCACCGTGCTTAGCAAATAAGGGAAGCGCACTTCCCACTACTTGGGAAAGTGAAATTGAATTGGCTTCCCAAACGAGCTTCCTACCTTGTACCAAGCTTCCCTGCAACTATGACTAGTACAACTCTTGGGTTCCTCTAATTTCCCAAGTCATACAATCTCTCATTTGCCATATTATGCAAAACCCACGGAATGCTTAAAAGTATTTAGTCTCAGCATGAACTTTTTGAGCAAAATATCAAGTCCTGTTTTTGTGATGGAACTATCCTCACAAAATCACAACTCTAGTCTTTTAAAGTGGAAGAGATGAAACCAGCAATAAGCACGACTTCTTTACCATATTCATTCTTTAATTAATAGCAAAGAATTTCACAAGAACAGAAGAATAAGTACAAACAATAATCTAAAAAAGTGGGTGCACCACTTCCTTACCATATCGAATGAGCAATTTGGTTGAGATAAAGCAGCCACAGCAGTCTCTAAAATATTTCCAAGAAGGCAGGCATACCCTGGAAATTCACGTGATATATCATCAGGAAAAACATTGGCATGACTATGCACGCACAATGCCATCTGATGAATAAAATGTTCGCTCACCACTGGTGTTGCAAAGACCTGGAAAAGCATATTAGCATTTTAAGTGAGATCAACAATTCATAATTCTGGTTCACAAAACACCCCATTGCTACATTACTGACAGGGAGAAATATTTTTAGTTGTACAAAAACAAACCATCCAAATGTCTCTAGTAATAACCATATGGAGAAGCTATGACAACATGTATGCCATCATACCAAATCTAGAATTAGCCAACCAGTGTTGGCAAGGTAAGTTATTGCACTACTGCTTCGGAAGCAAAACAAAATTCGTTGTCTGGTTAGATATATTATTTCAGAACTAACCTAAGATCTGATACTTTTTTTTTACTTACAAGGCTTTAAGAAAAAGTATTGAGTTCAATAGGGGTAGACAAATTTACTAAATCGTATATTAAAAAAGTGTGGCAAGAAAAAAGTTCAGGTATAATATGGTTTAACAGTCAATGATATGGTTAGTAGTTCAGTTAGAAACAAAGAGACATCAAAAAGTCAGCTACAGCTATATTTGTGTTAAATATAGTTTATGTTTAACAGTCAATGATATGGCAGAACAGGATTCGTGTAGCTGACCCCAAATAGTTGGGATAAGGCTGTTTGTTGTTGTTGTTGTTGTTGTTGTTATGGTTTATGTTTAAAATTTTGGGAGAAAAACGAGCATAAAACCATTAAAATAGTGCCAGGTTGCTAAAAAGGGATTCATAATTTTACCAAAACAAGCTCAAACCTTACATACTAGGATTTAAAAGAAACACTTGAATAATAAGAAACAAGGCCAAATTTTACCCTGTGTTCAGAATGAGCCAGGTTAGTAAATATAGAAGGATTCAACAATACGAACATAACACTAAGTTGCTAACCCTATTATTACCTGTTAAACAATTAGGTTATTAATAAGAACATAACACCAAGTTTGTCACCCTCTTCATCCACTAGATAATGAGCCATCAAAATATATGGAAGAAAGACATTTGATAAAATACCTCCCCATCTCCAATGAAGTCAAAGCATTCTTGTCATAATTAGGATGATGTCAGATCTAACATATCACAAAAGAGAGCATCCTAGTTTCCATAACCATAACATACTCCTTATAGTTTCTTGAAAAAATCAAATGCTGGGTAATTGGTAGGAGTTGGGTTTTCATATGAATGGAATCCTATATCTATAAAATCAATAAAATTATAATACATTTATAATACACCTATATCTACATTGGGCTCATTCTTAATATATTACCTTATTTATCAAAATAAATAAATAAATAAATAAAAATAAATTATAATACATTAATTATGTTATTAAAGAATATAAAAGTAACCATTCTCTTTTCGTTAGTGGATTTTGATTAAGTTTGGGATTCCAGCAGAGAGAGAGAGAGAGAGAGAGAGCATGGGGAGGAAGTGAGAAGCCATATGCTAAAGTGAAGAACCTAATCTCTGTAGAAGCCCAAGTGAAGCTGAAAAGCCGATCTACTTGCCAAATCAAATAATGGTCTATGTTGAGCCCTAAATGAAGTTGATCTATCTACTTCCGATTATCTCTTTTATGATTTGGTTTCTGATATAAAGATCTCCACATGTTTTCTTTAATGGAGGTTTAAGGTACAGAATTTTTATTTTTTTATTTTTTGGGAGATTTTTCTATAAGAGCTTTGATCTTAGTTTGTTTTCAAGAGTTAGTTTTTTTTTTTTTTTTTTTTTTTATACATGTTTTT
>JAOXJP010006418.1:0-32483 GCA_025762735.1 Platanus orientalis | reverse complement strand
CCCCCCCCCCCCGCCTCAATTGCTACATTGATTTAGATTTACAAAAATAGAACTCCAAACAGCAACATAACTCCTTCTCTTAATGTAACAAAGATGTTCCATCATGTGTCTTCTCATGTGGACCCCACCAAGGCCATGTGTGGGTCCCACCTAGCTCTAATGTCCGCATCATAAACACTTCACTTGGTGATCCTTTTTGCCCATTCCACCTTCCATAAGAACTCCTTTTGACACTTCTCTAATGTATTGATGATTTTTGTATGCATCTTAAATAATGACATATAATAAATCGGCACATTAGCCATTACTACTTTAATTAAAGTGATTGTTCATCCCAAAGAAACGTAGAATATTTTCCAACATGCTATTTTCTTTTGAACTCTCTCCACCACTGGATCCCAAAAAGAAAGAGATCTAGGGAAGCGGAAGCCCCAAATATTTTAAAGGCCAAACCTCCACCTTGAAGTTAAAGGTCCAAGCAAATGATGTAAGCACCTAATCACCAACAACAATACCAATCATACTTGATTTGGAGTGATTGACTTTAAGGCCCAAGATAATCTAAAAAACCAACAATAAATATTCTAGGTTGAAGACATGATTCCCCTTCACGTTAGTGAAACATCTAGTGCTGCCGGCACACTGCAAATGAAATATGAATATTTCATTCCTTCCAATAGAGAAACTTTCCATGAGTGACACCTCAAAAGGCTTAACCATCAATGCACTAAAAGCATCTGCAACAATTGTGGAAAAAAAGGAGGGGATAAAAAAGTCACCCTAGTGCATCCCCCTTGACAAGGGGGGAAAAAACTTTTGAAGTTCCATTTGGCATGACAAAACAATGAGGGTGATCCAAGAATCTCATTATCCAAAGAATCCATCTTTCCCCAAAACATTTTTTTTTAGGAACCTACCGAAGAAATCCAAATCCACCCTATCATAAGGTTTTTTCCATATCAACTTTGCACACTAATCCCAGCTCTTTATTTGTTCTTCTCCAATCAAGACACTTGTAAGGATCCCAGCAAATCAAAGCTCCTTGGGAAGTCGAAATCACCTTATCCATAACATTTCGAAGCCTCATACATAAAATTTTAGCAATAATTTTGTGGAGGCTACTCACTAGACTGATTAGGCCAGAAATCAGAGAAGTCCCTAGCCTCTTCTTTCTTAGGAATAAAGACAACGAAAGTGGCATTTTTCCCCTTATTGATAATTCCTCTTCAAAAAGTACAGCAAAGACTTTCAACAAATCTTTTCTTAAAATGTCCCAGCACTCTTGATAGAACTGCATGAAAAAATCATCCGGCCCGGCAATTTATCACCTTCCATAGTGAAAATGGCATTCTTGATTTCATCCTCAGAAAAAGGAACCTGAAGCAAATTTGCCAAATCCCCATCCAAAAATTAAGAGAACAAATTATCTATGGAGGGCAGCTTATCCATCTCCTCTTGAGAAAAATCTTATTGCTTCATCTTTAATTCTATCAAAATCTTCCACCACATCACTGGGATGTTCAATTACACCCCCTTAATCTTTACCAGCAACCTTCAATGAAATCATCTGTGTTTTTTTGCTTTTTTATAGAGAGAGAATGAAATCATCTATGTTATTCTTATCATAAGCCAACATAAACGAACTAAGAACTTTTCAACGTATGAATTTTAAACCAATAAATTGCTAATAAATGACAAAAAATTTGCATACACAAACTTCATTGACCCAGTTTACAACAATAGCACTAAACGACCACATCAACACAAAGAATAAATAAATAAATAAAACTAACCGTGGTGGCTGCAACACAAAGAACCCTCTTTAGGTTGTCCATCTTTAAAACCAACCTCGCGTCCTCCGATTCACGCACTGCAACCTTCTCCTCCATCACCATAAAGAACTTCCCCCCATCAGAATCGAATTCCATCATCGACGCCTCCTTACCAAACCTACGATGATAGCTCCTCTTTCCTCTCAAAAGATTCAATATTGCCAAGCTCGAATCTCTCCCGACCGTCAACGCCAATCTCCCCGACAAGTGCACACTGACATCATTAACCCCTCTCTAATGAGCGGTGACCGTCTTGAGATGAACGAAGGGGTGGGTCGGCATCGTAGATGCAGACAGTGCCGTTGTCGGAACAGCTGAGGAGATTGCGAGGGAAGGAGAAGGAATCGGAGGGGGAGTACAAGGAGAGAGAAGTAACAGCGCCTTTGTGATCCATTAGGGTTCCGACTTCGGCGGAGGAGGAGAGGTCGTAGATTTTGATGGCAACAGAGACGGCGACGGTGCCGGAGACGGCGACGCATTTGATGGTGGAGAGATGGGATGGGTAGGAGAAGAGGGGTTTTAGGGTTTGAAAATCGACTGATTTGAGCTTGAATCCCCATATGAATTTCTCGTAGAAGCCTGCGACCAGAGTCATGGCTTCTCCCACTCTCTGTGTGAGAAAGTTGAGTTGGAGCTGGGAACTCTGACGGCACCGAAAGAGAAACCTGGTCGCTGGGTTTTTATGACGAAAATACCACCGACCTGGCTGGAAACCTGCCTGTCTTGGGTTCCCGGTATGGCCTTGGGGTGCAACTTTGGGCACATTGGAGCTTGGATTGCGTCAACCCAAGGGCCAGTCTAACACGGCTCTAGGTTTGAGCTTACTCAACCCAAGCCCAATCCAAGCCGCATTTATCAAAGAGAGCTTCTATTTCCACCACAGTTTTTTCTAAGTCCACCTAACGTAAAAAAAAAAATTTGTTTTTTCTGTTATACCCCTCCCCTAACCCCTCTGTTTCTCTCCCTCCCACTCTCTCTCACTCCCTTCCTCTTTCTTTTTTTTGTTTTTTCTCCCTAACACCTGTTTGGACTCGCAGGTCTAAACAGGGGTCTATCCATTCGGACATGCAGGTCCGAGCAGGGACCTTTTGTTCAGAACTCCGAACTGAGGGGCCCTACTCGGACCTGCAGGTCCAAAGGGAGAGACCTTGTTCAGGCCTATAAGTCCAAACAGTGCCCGGGGAAAAAAAAAAAAGAGGGAGGGAGAGAGAGAGAACGGAAGATGAGAGGAGGAGGAGGGCGTGCGGGAGACAGAGAGAGAGAGAGAGGGAGAGAGAGAGAAAGAGAGGGAGAGAGAGAGAAAGGGAGGGGGGTTGCACCGCAGTAAGGGTTGGAGTGGTCGTTGGAAGGGGGTTGCACCGCCGGAGTGGTCATTGGAGGTATGGGAGAGAGGTATAAAAGAAATTTTTCTTTTTTTTTAAGTGAAGTGGACTTAGAAAAAACTGTGGTGGAAATAAAAGCTTCATTTCTCAAATCTTATCAAAGTTTAGGTTTGGGCAAATTAGGTTAGGTCAGATTAACTTGGGTTTAAGCTATTTTACACATGTAAACAAAAAAAAAATCTTGTAACAGCAAGCATCAATCCAAAGACAAAGTAAAGGATCACCATTTATTGTTAGAATAGCACTTGTGTGACTCGTATAAAACACTTGTATAATGTGGCCATCTGTATTTGTCAAACCATCAATTTTGTGATACAATGTGTTATGTGATTTAGGAAAAATCCATCACATTTAACGTAGTAGAATGTAATGAAAGAAACACAACATATTTACCTGATTCAGCAAGTTTTTATACAAGAAGAGGATGAGAGATCCACGCTCTGTAAAGCGAGAAAAGAATAAAGAATTGCAAGTTTTATCAACCCTCTATTCTCCTCAAAAAGCCTATAAAAGAATACTATACACTTCTCACAAAAAAAAAGCTTCTTGAAACAATTTCTTTAACATACACCAACCATAAAATGTCTTTTTATTGAAACACCCTTCTTTTTCTTGGTGCATTTCCAAAGTGTCCTTACTTTTTTTATCAGAGCATTCACATATGGTTATGCATATTTTATCTATTATGTCCCTTAAAAAGGTTAATTTTCTATTTTAGATAACCTCTTTACAAAAGGTCATACATCCCACTCTCTATTAAAGAGGAATTTGTTTAAATATTATTTTTTAAGTGACAACTTTTTAGAGACATTGACTGATCTTGCCGATTGTCAAATAAAAGAGAATAAATAGATACTTTAAGAAATTCTTAATGCTATAGTCACTTGTTACTTTTAGAGAGTAACTATAGCAATATGTATATTTTATTCCAAATTACATGACTAGATGTAAGGTATTTTTTAGTGATTTTCACCTTTTTTACCCTTTACTTTAGAGAAAAAGCTATTTTAAAGAACCGGATGCAAATGCTTTTACGCGACCATTCTACTGAAATTAGATAACCTAAACAAATTGAGTTTTTTAATATATTGATTAGAAATACATCCTTATCATTGTTTTACAGTTGAATTGTTAATGACAAATTTGCCAGAACTCATCAAAGAAGTTGGCAATTCTGTGTGAAAGTCTCTCCACAACGCAGCATCTTCATAAGATGGCTAGACGATTACTAGATTCTGATACATCTGCTGCCCATAATTTGGATGGAGTAGGTCACGCACCATGCTTACAAGGAAGCTTTGATTGGTCACAACAGTTATTTGAGAGTTAATGCGATGCTGTCTGAATTCACGACACTAGCTTGATGCAAAGGAAGGGCATGATTGAATTTGTACTTAAATTGATTGAACCCAGAGGCTTACAGCAAGTCCAATGATTATGAAATTTCCTCATGCTGATGTTTTGATAGATCGGTTTGAAACCAGACGTATATGAAAGGGTTCTCTCCCAAACCAGCTTGGATTTTTTAAACCAACCCCTAAACTCTAACCTTCACCCTCAAATGGGCAGAAACATCAGCGCCAAAAGTGATTTTTACTTTTAGGGGCAAGTGTAAATCACTTCTGATGCTGATGTGGCCGTCCCTTGACCTTGGAGTTTTCTACTCCAAGCATAGAAAAGCCTCACCGCTCCCAAACCTCTCCAGATCATTAAACTTCTGTTAATGCTATGCAAATTTTGATGCTCAACACGAGGCAAAAAC
Organism: Platanus orientalis; assembly: GCA_025762735.1. NCBI lineage: Eukaryota > Viridiplantae > Streptophyta > Magnoliopsida > Proteales > Platanaceae > Platanus > Platanus orientalis. Next base: position 27,507 of record JAOXJP010006418.1, on the reverse strand, counting down.
AATCAACAAAAGTGAAAAGGTTAAGTTTGTGCTTTATTATTTTTTTTTTCATTTTTTTTGCCACACGTCAGCCATCAAACTTTACAGGACGTAACAGAGGTTTAACAATCAGGATCATTCATAAATACGGGAATTCGGCAGTAATTTGTCTTCACTAACCTCCACACTAAAGCCGCTGGCGTAGCATTCAGCATAGACTGTCTTTTGTTTTGTAACTGTAGACAATCTCCATTTAAACGCCACAACACAAGCGCCCAAGGAGATTTTTAATTGTAGCATTACATGAAGAGAGATGCACTTAATTTCCCTAGAAGTCCTTCAGTACAGTGATAGCTATCAAATGTTTTGGAGATAAATCCAGGAGACAAAGAAGCTTGACATGGAGAATCATTCAAACTTCAAAGCAAGGAATTAAGTGAATATGCTAAGAATATCTGAGTGCAGATACACATTCTCCATCTCATGCAGATGCCCACTGGATTTGCCATGTTTACTGTGATTTGTCAATATTAGAGCCATACCAGAGCTTGTATTACAGCTTTTTCTCAAAGAATGCTGGCCCTGTAATTTTCTTGAAAGAGAGTTATTCTGTGAAGAACTATTCTCTTGTGAGAGCAAGACCATCGACTAGAACCTCAAGTGGATCCGATCCACACCTTTCCTTAGTTTTCAATAACACAATATAAAAGACCAACCATAACACAATATAAAAGACCAACCAAAGCATGCAAACTAGAGCATCCAACATCTACATATTGTCTATAAAAAAATTACTGAACACCTTAAACTAAGTTCAAAATTGGCATTTTTATCAGACCTACCATACGGTAAAAACAAAACAAGATTACCCACAACTTCATCACAACATCTAACACTCAATAAGAAAGACACAAAAACAAAACCAACAAAAAAGAAAAACCCTCCCTAAACAATGGCATTTGCAGCGCTTGCAATTCTGGGCCACAGATCTGCACACTCCTTTCCAATGGGTCCAGTGATAGCAGATCCTGTAACAGAATAAAACCGTCCGTCAGCTTGAGGTCAAGAAAATTAAAAAAGATAAAGTAGGATAAATCGTGGTGGCCTCTCATCACTTATCCTATTATTTAAATTGTGTAGACAGCGTGAAGGGGGAAAAGTCTCAAAAAAATCCTGTATTTGACCCATGTGCATGCAAGTAACTAGTAATGGAATAATGTTGAATAACCACCTAAGCTGAAATAGCTATAGTGATGAACCCTGCCATAAGAATGGGCATCCTACGGAATTCATCGATTCCTTATCTCTGATCCTATTATTTAAGATCTCAAAAATAAATCCACTATTTGACCCATGTGCATGCTGGTATCTAGTAATGATACTAGCTAAAGCTAAAATAGCTGTAGTGATGAACCCTATCATAAGAATGAGGGATAGAAATGATGCATAGCCTAGCCCAACCAGCTGGCACATCTAAATGCCAATTGGAACTTTCCATTTTCTCGGATTTTTGGGCTACAAACCATCAAAGAAAGCAGCCTGCCAGTTGAAGTGATGCTTCTCACACCTAAATTTCATGTGTAGGAATGAGGAATTTCTGTAGTGATGAACCCTATCATAAGAATTGAGGGATAGAAATGAAGCATAGCCCAACCAGCTGGCACATCTAAATGCCAATTGGAGCTTTCCATTTTCTCTGATTTTTGGGCTACAAACCATCATGAAGTGATGCTTCTCACACCTAAATTTCATGTGTAAGAAGCATGCCAATGCCAAAAATCCAGGAACCCATAGAAATACTATCAAAATAAAATGCCAAAAAATCAACAACTACATACCTTTCATTTCGCCTTTGGGATTAACTATGACTCCAGCGTTATCTACACCCAAAAGAGATGAGCTTAAATCAGCTGACAGTTTCATTATTGAGTAAACTTGGGTTGTTCATTATTATGTAGTCACATGCAAGATGTTGCTCAATTATCTACATAAGATCATTGGAATGAACAGCACAATTCCATTGTGGAGTTCAGTACCCAGTCTCCTCTTTAAAAGAACTAATTTGTTCCTGCAGTCTCGTACAGATAGTTAACTCTTTTAAGGGCTTCTTTATCAGTTAAACAGCTAAACAATTTTTTCGATGATCAATGCCCACCAGAAAAGATTCCTTACTTGAATTATTAAAAAGTTTTCTAGGCAATATATCACATCCATTAAAGGGGACAATTATAATGCTGTAACCAACATGACATGATGGATAAACAGTAGTTAATCATTAATACGTGGTATAAAATAAAAGCTCCAAAGTTCAGTAATAGAGAGAGAGAGAGAGAGAGAGAGAGAGAGAGAGATTACATAAGATTAGGAAGAACCTAACATCCAAGGAAGAAATTTTTGTCAAATATTATCCTTAATTAAATGAACCTGACAATACAATCACCATGCCTTTTTCCTCAACTGCTAGCCATTTGAATTCAGAGACAATCTAGAAAGAGTACAGTAGACAGGTGAGTGAAATCAACCAATGGGGTAGACTTCTGGCCAACTGACATTCTTCTTGGGAAACATCACATGGTTCTCCCCGACATCCATACATCTATGTCATGCCTATAGCATAATAAGAAAGTATGGCTATCATGCTAAAAATACATCTATGTCATGCTAGATTTAGGAATTAATTGTACAGAGAAATATCATGCTAAAAATAGGTACCAGTCTCCTCTTCTGATACCCATGCGGGGACTCATAATATGGTTATCCCTTCCCAACATCCTTATATCTGTTGTCATGGCACAAGCAGGAAGCATTCTAATTTAGATAACTCTCCCCAATGCCCTTAGATCTGCTGCCACATGTATGGCAAAAGCAGGAAGTATTGCTATTTAAATAAAATTAAATACAATGGGTTTCAATATAAAATATTCTCTAGATGCGTGAATAGATGTTAGTAAAACAGTATTAGGTTGACCAACATATGAGTTATGCCAAAGAAAAATGATTTGGAGGACCATAAGTCATACAAAGGGAAAAGAGACAAGAAAAAAAATTTGTTACCTTCAAAATACATATAAACACCATCCTTTCGCCTCCAAGGCTTCCTCTGGCGAACAATCACTGCAGGCATCACCTTCTTTCGAAGATCAGGCTTACCCTTCTTCACAGTTGCCATCACCATATCCCCTACACAAGCTGAAGGAAGTCTGTTGAGCCTTCCTTTAATGCCCTTAACAGAGATGATGTACAAGTTCTTGGCCCCAGTGTTGTCAGCACAGTTAACCGTGGCTGCCACTGGAAGACCCAGTGACATACGGAACTTGTTTCCAGCAGAACCACCACGTCCTACAGGGAAACACAAATGTCACATGTTACTGCACAAAATATAGACTAGAAAAGGAACTTTTGGGGTTAAAATTTCCAACATAAAAGAATTATGAAACTAAATCAGGATATCAAAAACAATGAATATATCTTAACATTACAATGGAATATATAAAGGAAAGGAAAAAAAAAAGAACAAAAAATTAAATATCCACTGGAAGGCCATAAAATGTTGTTATACACAAAATGGTACACATGACACATATGCAGTGAAACCGGAACCTGTCATTTAACCAATCTTCAATGGGAGAGCTCAACTGTAAATAAAGCATTGGTAACTGCAATGCCATTCTTTTTTTTAGTAGGTCAGACAAAAAAAAATTTGATTACTGGTCAAAAGAAAATTTAGTAGAACAGACAGCACTGACAGTTAACGAAGACAACCTTTACGGTGAAGATTTCCCAGATGCAACCAATGAACCATCATTGAATGTGCAACAAGTGTACGGATATCCCATAAGAAATGCACCTTAATGGTCTACCCAAATTTACTGTGAACTTTCTAAAACAAATTCTGCTGAAGATAAACTTATTATTTATTTTAAAAATAACGACAAAGAAAAATGAATTATAAGGGTTAAAAAGAGAAACAAAATTCCCCTGGCAAGTGAATACAGAAGAAACAGTGCAAGGTACAAACTCTTGAGAGCACAAAAGTCACACACCAACTTCAATCAATAAAACATCCCATCAAATTTGCTGAAGTCTCAAACATTACCAAGGTAACAGTATGTTCATCAAAAAAGAATAACAGAAAGAAAAATATATTTACTCTAAGAAACATAGAATGAATTTCAATTAGAAACATTAAACTCACATAAACTTGCAACAAATCCCTTCAATTTCAAATTTCAAACCAAACCATAACACAACACTTGAACTATGGCACCCTACAAAATTCACTATGAATCCTTCATTGGCAAGCATTACCAACGATGACAGAGCATTTGGGTCTATAGAAATCTATAAATTCCGTATAGAACTTCATGAATAAAGTAATCAAATAAATAAATATTTCCTACCGATTGTCGAACAAACATTAATAAACAAAAATATATTGTCGCATCTAAACCATCAGTGCTGAAACAATTGAATGATCTACTTAAGCTAATCGTCACTATGGACTATACAAATCAAATCAAATACCAACAAAGAAACCTTGTGTATGCTCCAATAGCTACCTTAACTCAACCGAACTCCATAAACAGTACATAATATGCACATATAGGATCTCAATATAATATTACAAACAAAATCTCGAGAAAAAAAAATAGAGAGGGAGAGAAAGAAAGCATCAGAAATCTCTGATGAAACCTAGCCCTCTTTACATCAAAATCACCATGAACGAACGCTAAACTTCGTACAACGTTCTTAAACAAAAGATCAAACAAAGAAATCAATTGAAACTATGCCAGAAAACACAGAAGTCGATATACAGAGACAGATCGGCGATCAAGAAACCCTAACACGAAGATCAGAAGAGAGAAGAACGAACCTCGCTTCGACATTTCCGCAAACCCGTCTCTTCGATGATGGCCGATTGGGAGGACTTATATACGTCCCGTCTTACAAGTCTTAGGGTTTTCGTTCGCTTTGGGTTTTTGCGTAGCATTGGATTGTAGCAAGTAAAATGTTGTTATTGATCAAAACCGTAAATTGGTTGACTCATCATAAGATGTTTTTTACAGAAAAGTCTCTCGCATCGAACGATATTGACGAGTGTAGTGTAAGAGTCCAGCTTAGATTATAACCTTTGACTTGGAATCCCTCAGGGGTTTGAAAAAATGTAGGCTCATATCTTTACACAAAAACCAGTTCCATTGGATGTTTAAAAGGGAGCAAATGTGCTGATTTGGTATGTCCTACCGTGTCCTACACACAAAGGCTGAGTGTATAGGGTTAAGACTGTAAAAGCAATTTTCAAGTGAAAAATTAGTTAACCATCAAATTTTCCTCCGATTTGGTAGGACCAACTACAGGATCCAGGGTTGAGACAATGTTGAGAAAGTGACTTACACTTTTTGTGGGATGGTTTTTTTATTTTTTTGGCAGTGATGTGTCTGTCAACCCCTGATGTCAATCATACCTTAGGGTGACTTTTGTTGGTCCTACCAATTCCTCAAGGCATAAATTGGCCCTCGGATTTGATAAAACCAACTAAAGTCACCCTAAGTTGGGATCATTTTTCTTTTTGAACAAATATGACGAGTATTCTTAGTATCTATCCACCATTTTTTGGGATTTCCTATTAGATTAGGTTCAGAAACTACTGCAGAAAGGTTTAAATCAGAGACATCTTCAGAAAGACGATTCACTTCAGTCATATTGGCCTAAGCGGCTTTCTTACTGAAGTTTTCTTGATCGTTGCACTGGCAACAATCCTTAATACGATGCATGAACTTATCGCACATAAAGCATCTTTCTTTAAATTTCTTAGATACGCCACCTTTAGGACCCATGAATGGTCTTTGGTTGTATTGTTTCCTTTTCTTCTTGTTGAATTTCTGTTCTGCTATATTTTCCCTAGATTCGATGGTCTGATTCTACAACTTTTTGTTCGAACCAAGGTTATTCTCTTCAATCCTTAATTTTACGATTAAGTACTCAAGGTGTATTTCCTTACGTTTGTGCTTCAAATAATTCCTAAAATCTTTTCAAGAAGATGGTAATTTTTCAATTATTGCTGCAACTTGGAAAGCATCACTTACAGACAATCCGTCTTTGGCATGAATTTCATGAATGATTAGTTGAAAGTCTTGTACTTGATTCATAACAGATTTAGAGTCAACCATCTTATACTCCAGGAATTTGCCTACGATGTATTTCTTCATCTCGGCATCTTCAACTTTATATTTCTTATCTAAAGAGTCTCATAATTCCTTGGCAGACTTAATTGGACTGTACACATTATATAATGCATTGTCCAATCCATTCAAAATGTCTTTAAGACAGATTCGTCCCTAGCACTAGTGCTAACAATTAAGTTAGACCTATCTCTCAGGATACAATGATCTTAACACAGAGGTAGCACTACAATTTGTGTTTTTGGCGAACCAACTCTTGCTGTTCTTTCTCTCTCACACTAACACTGACACGAATGCACTATGAGACACTAAACCCTTAACCAAATTTTTTTGAATTAATGAAATATATGAGGAACTTCTTATTTATAGAATTTTTGGAATCTGTTCGGAATAGGTGTAGGGACACAACCTTTAATTCCGTATAGTCACCATTAACCAATAGCTGCAATCTAATAGCCACCTACACATCCATATGGAATGGACATGTGTGAAAGGGAATGATTTAAGAGACACCTACATGTCCGTACGGAATTGATATGTGTCAAGATGTATCATTTAATAGCCACATGTGTGTCTATTCAACCCAATAGTTTCTAAAGGGTATAGTTGTAAAACCAATTCGAATAGTCACCCCTCAAGGGCAAAACTGTAAAACCTGTTCAAAGGGACATGCCCTTAGCATGTATAACCGATTTTGGGATAATGCAAAAAGAAAATTGTAAATAAAAATGATATTTATTTTTTTTATTAATCCAATCCAACCCAACCTGGTTCGATTTGGTGTATGTGTGTTAAATATAGGCCCGACCCATGTTGGTTAGGTCCTCCCCCATCCACAAAACAGCGGTACCCTTTGGGGCCCAAACTTATATTCACCATTAGTGTATATGAATACACAAATTTCTGGGCTAATCTATCTGGGACTATTCAAATTTCACACACTTTTATCAATGATCAACTAGGCACTTTTAGAGACAATTTTTCATTCACCCATTAACAGTTTTGAGCATCCAATCATATGGAGTTGTTCTTCTCAGTGAGGTGAACACAAACCCATGTAGACCCACCTTAAACAATATTTGGGACCCACTTTTATTTTGGTTCAAATATAGCCATCCAATCAGATTTAGTGTTTTTCAAAACCTTTTCCAACACAAACAACTTACCAATACTAGAACTAAAATGATAGTACAATCTTGAAAGAAAAGTGACAAACCCTTACCACCTGGGTTAGGATTCAAGTATGTAACAAGTATGCGGGTTTCGTTACAAACCTACACAACTAAATTTTCATAATTTAAGGGAAAGAGCTGCATTCACTAATATTTTTTAATTAAAAATTAATAATAATAAAGTAGGAATGGAAACAACTTCTAAATAAAAAATAGAGCATCTTTGTGACGAGTTGATTGCATTTGTTATCAAAGTGATCAAATCTATCTTCGTCTATATAAAATCCATCATTTTTATCTGGATTTTTTTTAATATTTAAGTATTATTAAAAAAAAAATCAAAAAATCCACCTAAATCAGTGGGGCTGGGATTAGATACGGAAATTTGCTTTCCCTGCTGATGTATTAGGATGACATCAGGGGGGTTGAGTATCAGTACCTAAAAGTGACTTTCGCCTTTTGGGGGGTGCTTATCACTTCTCAGCACTGATGCGTCCACCCCCTAATGCCATCTCAATACACCAGGAAAAGCAGATTTTCTGTATATAATCTTTTCCGAGATCAGTGGGGCTTGACCCCAAACTGACAGATCTATGGTCTTTTATATTATGTATATATTTAACAATTAACTTTTTAAGTTCTGGGGAGCAAATTTCCTATCCATTATTTGGTGTCCGGGGCACCAAGTGACTTCATTTAGAATTAAATGGGTGGGAATTTAAAATTTTATCTAGCCTCTGCCCATTTTATTCCATGTGAAGTCACCTGGTGTCCCGGACACCAAATCCTGGACAGAAAATCCTTTCAGTTGGATATGTTCATCAAAGTGCTGCTTGAATTCATGAACAAAAAGATGTACAAATATTTGTTTCTCTTGTATGGAATCAATAGATCTAGCACATGCTGATCTACCTTAAAATCTTACATTAAAATGATCTCATGAAGAACAGTAAAATTTCTTGTTTTGATTATTCCAATCTTGAGATTTGCTTTTTTTTTTTTTTCTTGTCATATGTTTAAACCGATAGATTTTAGTACTTTGGATGTTTGAACAAAAAATTCCCATGAAAAATGTGTTTCAAAGCATCAAATGAATCAAACATTCGGTGTCAATATATACCAGTGGAAAAATATTGCACAACCTAATGTCAAGTTATTCTACAGCACAACTCATTGGTAACCTATCAGTTTTCTTTTATGACATCACAACCTTTCTCGTTCCAAGCAATCTTAATCCATGGTCGTAGAGTCTGCCAAGAACTCAAGTTCTACAAAAATAACGAAGAGATATTGGTTAAGATTAGGCTATATGGATGCATTGCAAACAAAGGAATCTTCTTCAAGAGGGAGCAGTGGAAATCTTCAAGGCATTCTATGTTGAAAATTAAGGTATTTAATGCCATTTAAAACATTCCATTAACATGGAAGTTAATGTCATTTAAAAATACCATAAACAACTTAGTAATTAAGTTTTTAAATTTGGTGTTTTCAAAATTGTTCAAAAAAATTACTTTTAGAATAGTTCCACATGAGAAACTTGGAAAAACTATTTACACTATATAAGATTAAGCACTTCCACTATCTTGTGTATTATGAGAGTCATATCTCTTTAGCTTATTGCTACAGTGTAGTAGATGCAAGGGCGTTTGAGATGCACTTCATTTCGCATTAAGGTTACAAAATTATTTTTCAACATCTTAGATGGGTTCTCGTAGAACCGGGTAAGTCATGGGAAAAATGTTCAAACTTGAACCAGTGCATGAATAACCTAATGTGGGAATGAACTATAAAAGTGTATGAAAATGCTGAAAAGTACATAACTGAGAAGGGTCAAAGGTGCACAAATGAATTGGACAAAGTTCATCAGCCACAGGTTAGGCTCATTCGCGGTGGCCTGGAACGGAGCTAGAATTGCTTTTGACGCAAGAAAGATCCATTCTGAGGGCCCATTCACCCATGCTTGTCTGATTGATTGTCACCTGAATTTGTACAAGTGTTCAGTGTGGTTAAAAGCTTATAAAAGGAACCAAATTGGGTTAAAACCCATTAGTTGGCAATAGTAGGAAGAATAACAAGAAAGGGGAGCTGAAGATGAAGAAATGAAGAGGAGGAGAAGAGGAAGTGGTCAAATGGTCATGGGTTTTCAAGCCTGCGAATGGAGTTATCTCCCTCTCATTTTTTTACTTTCTGTCATTGGACCATAGGTCCGTTTTTTGCACTTGGACTCGCTCCCTCATATGAGGTTACAATTTGAGTTTATGGGCTCCAAACCCTCACACAGTGGTTCCTTTGGAATGACACTGTGTTGAAGATCCTTGTCTTCGTGACTTTGTTTTGATATATGATGGTCACCTTCTTAAGGCAAAACTCTGCCAAAATTTTAATAAAATTTGGACATGTTTTTGTCACTTGATTTTATACATACTCGACCATGAATAGGCAATAAGTTGTATGGGCGGTATTGGATCTCTCTGGGGAGTGCACTTCGTTGAGAGACAGGACATGGTCCGAGCTTGGTTATATCTCGGGGTTAATAGGCTCACGGTCCCTTACACATATCCTCAAGAAATGTGATAACGATAGCTCCATGTCTCAGATCAGTTTGGTAGAACTACACCTGGCTTGATTTCCGTATAAATGAGGTATATAAACAGTCTGAGAACAGGAAGACCGATGACACAACTACAACCTAAAGACCCTAAAATCTACTTTATTATTTTATTGAATTTATTAAACTCAACAACTGTTGTAGGTGATGTGATATCCAGGATCGCTACAGGATCCAACATTCTAGCAATGGTGAAAACCCCTAGAACTTTGTGATGAGGAATTGTATCTGCTTCCCTTAAAAACGCTAACCTTCGCTAGCATCAGGGGGTAGACACATCAGTGCTAAAAGTGATTTACATTTCTTTTGGAGGGGTGTGCTTATCACTTTTTAGGGCTGATGTGTCCACCCCTGACACCCAACGGAGGTTAGTGTCTCTTAAGGGAGACGGACGCAATCCTTTGTAGAACTTTGCACATATTAAAAGTGCAAAAAAGGATGATAGACCCTCTCCTACCTGTGTATTTATAGAGATATACTTTATTAGGCATCGTGTTGCATGCTATATTCACACTGGAGTGACATCTCTCCTAACTTTCTATATTTACTAAGATGGTTTGTTAGACAACATGTCGCATGTTGGACTCGCAATGGCTTGATATCTCTCTAGTCTAGACATGATTCGAACACATTTATGAAAGTTGAGATTTGCCCTGTCATCTCTCCGTCCCTATCTTTCTACTGACAGACCCTTTTGTTAGGCATCGTGTCACATATTGAATTCATACGAGTGCTGCGAGCAAGTCTTTTGTAACCGATGAGTGACATGAACCAGCAATGAGTGACATGAACCGTAGACTGTACTCGCATTAGCGTGATATTTTTCTCCAAAATAATGTTCTATTCAGGATATACGGTTCGCCCTGTGAGGGTTGTGGGCCCCACACAAAAAGTCCATGGGGGCCTTACTCCACTTGGGAAAAGTGTATAGGACCCACACCCCCTGTGTACATCTTGGACGGTATTATTCCTCTATTTTCCTAATCCACAAGAGATGATTTGAACTCCAATTTTCATGGTTAGAATTTGTCTTGTTATTCTTCTTTTACTATATTTTTTATTGAGTCCTAAGTATTTGGTACGACAACCTAACTCAGCGCGGCATCAGGGACTGACAAATCAGTGTCGAAAAGTGAAAAGTATACCCCAAAAAATATAAATCACTAATACATAACCGCAGGTATATTTTAAGTTTAACAGATTAGATATACGTTGTTCCCTATTTGCTTCAAATGGACCAGATACGGATATGAAACTGGATAATTTACAGCCTTTTGTCAAACATCATGTGACCATATCTCTATACACCAATCAGAAATGATTCAAACTCCAACTGTTATAAATTTGATTTCACCCGAACTGGCTTTTGTGCACTCAAAATCCGTGTGCAATTTGTACACACAAACCAAGGGGCGGATACTTCAGTGCCAAAAAGTGATAAGTGCCACCCAAAAAGTGTAAATCACTTTTCAGCACTGATGTATCTGCCACTTGGTCTATGTGCACAAATTACACATTGATTTTGAGTGCACAAAAGCCGGGCCCAATTTCACCTCATCAGTCATCATCCTTCCACAAAAGCAAGGGCCCCCTGTTTCAGTAAGGGGGTGGCGTAGAGGATATCAGCCCAGCAAGGGAAGGTTTGGCCTGACATCACCTGCGACCACCACCCTTAAGGCCACTTAGATGGGGATCAACTCGATGTCACATCATTTCCAAAAAGTGAATTGATCCCACCCTCTGAGTGGCCCTTGAGGGGGTGTCAAGGCTCGAGTCCATCTTCCCCAGCTCCCGTTTACTGGTATAATTTGCCCAATTAGCGCCCTGAAAAGAAAGTCGATACTCTCTAGTTTTCCTAGTCTCTGGTATAAGTTTACGAATATTCAACTTTGCATATTCCATATACATAAATAGATGGTCTATTATTTATCGTACGACACAAAAAGGAACCCGGGTTTTGGGTTTTCCCTACATGCATCTTCCTGTTTACAAATTCCCAACAGAGATTTTAGATCGTGGAAGACGCTAATTTACGAGAATGGGTGATGAAGAATCTACTCCTTCTCCTTCACAGCCAACCACAATCGGAGAAGATGCTTCTCGTCCTCTTCGATTCGATCCCAGCCGAAGTAAGTCTCTTCCTTAAATTTGCTTTTTTTTTTTTTTTTTTTGAGATTTAATGTCAATTTCTTTCAATTAATCTCGTTTTTATTCCATTTATTCAATCTCCGGCATGATGCCTTTCTTTCAATCTAGTTCTGGTAATCGTTTTTGTGTCATTGTTCTAGTTTGTTGTTCTCTTTTTTGATCAATCTGGTTTCACTTTGGTGTCTTGGATACCATAATTTTTAGTTCCATCTATTTCGTAATTTAATGGATTATATAGTTTTTCTGTCTGCTGCATCTTTGTGGGATCAATTTAGGGTCATCAAGGAGGTTTTATTTATGTTTATTCTGGGATGAAATTCATATTATTCCAGCATAGATTCGCAAGTGTAAGGGATGATCGACACCCCAGTGGTCAAAATCAGTCGTGTTTGGATCCGGAGTTGAAAAACGCTGGTGGGAGTCTGACAATGGGATGTTGTGAATTTTATCATCTATAAACCTGTAGGAATGACATTAAATAATTTGATTTTTATTTTTATTTTTTTCTCTGTCAATTTACAAGAGCAAGAGAGGTGTTAAGAGTTCACTGATTATCATGAGATCAAGTATGAGCCAATGAAGCTTTGGGAGAGAACGATTGAGTATATACTAAGACGTGAGACTATAGTTTTGGAAAATCAATTTGGATCTATGGTAAGAAGATCGACAACTGAAACTATTTTCTTATTTAGGTGACTGATGGAACAGATTAGGATGATTTGATGCATATTGAAATCTTTTGAGGCAGTGACAGGCCTGAGAATAAATTTATCCAAAAGTTTCATGTATGGGTAGGGGAGGTGGTGCACCAAAATATGCTAGCAGAGAATTTAGAATGTAGGGTGGGTCTTTCCGTGTCTCATATTTGGGTCTGCCCCTGGGTGTGGGATATAGAAGGAAAAATGATAATCCTTAAAAAGTTTAGTGCTGCTTCTTTTGAGTAAAAAAACTATCACTTTTGGGTGGGTTTCGTTGCCTACATGCTTTCCCCCTGGGTTTGAATTTAGCTTGAAGAGTACCAAGGCTTCTATTGTATGAACCCAATCAATCTTCAGTTAGTTACCTTTATCATCCAGCCTTATGACATTAGTCTTCTAAATGCCCTTTCTGTCTTCATCTAGGTCCTTTCCTCGTTTAAATGCCGCATGAAAAGGGGGGCTCTTTTAATTGATCTAGTTGCATGAAAAGGACGAAGAGTTAAGTCATTCCGAGTCAATTATGTGGAATTCAATCAATGGCTTATGGAACAACCATATATACTGCAAATAGGATAGAGTATCAGGTGGTTCAATCCTTGGAGGTAGATGATTAATGGAAAGCCAAGCCTAACTCTGATGGAGCAGGAAGTATAACAGGTATAGTCGGATGAAATATGGTGAATTGAATTAGTTGGTGAATCAGCTCTTAGTCATGTTTAATGACTAGAAACATGTGACAGGCACTGTGAATAATTGGTTGAAACTGGCCAGTGCACGACAAGTTGAAGTTATCTTGAGAAGTGAACATATCTTTCCTATTAGGCGTACATTGTACATCGATCACAAACTTGTATCTAACCAGTTATCTAATTCCTATCCAAAAAATAAATGAAAAAGGTCTAGGTTGGGGTTTCACTCCAATTATCAGTCTCCGCTTCTGGATGCTGTGGCAACGATATTACGATAAGTATAGCTACCTCCTCATTTCTAGTGCTTGGGATGGAAATAAATGGGATGTTGAATGTTATTATTCCCACCTGAGTATGGAATAGAGTGGTGGAAAGAATCCAAAGGAGGGTGGATGGTTTGATGAGCTCTTATGATGCAGCATGTATAGCTTGGTTGGACAAGAGATACCCTTTGTAGAGGTCCAAGCTGAAGCCCAAGAAAACTTAGAGATGTTGGGGGGGGGGGGGGATTTTTATGTGCTTGTGTAATAAGGCCTTTTGATCCACTTTTATGGTTTTCTTTTTCACAGATTGGGGAATGAACTTGTGATAAGATCCAAAGGACCAAGGGTAGTTTAGGGTTTTGAGTTTTTTTAGAAGTCAAAGTGGGTTTCATATGGGTTGGTCGACAACCCCTCTATTTTTGTTCTTTTAGGCTGCGTTTGGCAGCCACCTCCATCTGTAATGAAATCATTTCATTGAAATCCCCAAGGCATTTCTAGCCACAAGGGGATGGTTCAAAATGAACTCATTCAGATTTGTGGTGATTTGTACTTGATAACTTAAATCATTTCATTTTACAGAAACACCTAAGATGACATCATATCTAATTTTAGTTAACAAATCAATATAAATTTGAATGAGGTCATTACGAACCATCACCTCATGGCTATAGATGCCTTGAGAATTTTAAAATGAAATGATTACATTACAGGTGGCTGCCCAACAGGCTATCAATGATTTAAATTTTAGGAAACATGAGTTTAGAAAGTGCTTAGGAGTTTAATAGTTGCTAATTTAGGAATGTTTCTAAAGTTTTTTGAGTAGTAAGCCTATTTAAAGGCCCCTCCTCCATGGAATTAAATCAGTGAAGTTTGATTAACAAATTTGGTGTGTTTGAAATTGGTGGAACCAATTTGTCTGTGGGCCCTACCTTTCTCTCCCTCTTTCTTTCGTTCTCTCTCATTCCTCCACTTCCTAAGACCATGATCTTCCTTTCTCCTTCTATTTTACCCACACAACATCACCTCCATATCATCCCCTACAGAACCATCTTCTTCCTCCTTTGTTCTTAAAGCAAATCCTTGTCTCTCTTCAGCCTACTACTTGCAGTTATCTTCATCAATTTAGGAATATCCAAGTATTGGAAAAATTCTACAGAAAAATGAATCACACGATTGAAGACCCTCCATCCCTTCTTTGAAGAAATCGTGGCCAACAATTAGGGTGTTCTTCTACGATTTCTTCAAGGTAACTATCTCTATTATGTCCCTCTGAATTTTCCTACGCATGTAAAGTTTTTTGGTTGCTTTCCTTACTTTTCTTCTTCTTTAGATGAAATTTTCTGGTTTTTAGGAAAAGTAAAAATTGCCCCTCCTAGAATGACATTTTATTTTGCTTTTCTTTGAGGGTTTTGTTCCTCAATAAATCCCTTACTAAAGCCCTTAACTTCCACTTGAATCCCCTCTTCCATAGCCCTCTATTTTCTAAGATTCCCTACTGCCACGTTTGAAACCTCCATTAAAGTACCTTGGTTTTCTGAAATTCTTAATTTTGAACCACCTAGACTTGTCCAAAATCCTTGAAATTTTTACCAAAGAACCTTGATAGGATACTTTACTGATCTGGAACTTTACAGATAATTCTAACGCACGACAGGGGTATTTTCATAATTTTCACTCAAATATATAAAATTACAGATTTTTCCTTATCTGAAAATTCCTTATTTTATTTTCTGAATTTATTTTATTTTTGGTATTTCAATTGTTTTCCATCTTGTTCTGCATCATCTTACCTTTCAAAAGGAGGAAAGATTATTCGATGTGGACATGGTTAAAATACTTTTGTATGTACCCCCACACAAGAGGACCATATTCAAGACAGTGGAAGAGAATTCATGGCTCGAGTGTTTAGGGTTATTTTTATGGATTTTTATTTTAATTAGGGTCGTTTCTGTTTTATTTTGGGTTTCATTGTAATAAGGCTAAAAGCCAAGGTCCAAAGTGGAATTTGCTGGTTGTCCTTAGTGATTTTGTCTTTTAGTGAAAAGTCTAGTCAACACAATTACCCCCACAAAGCATGCTAGTCGACAGCCTCATATTACCCTTTGTTTTGGTAGTTTAAAATTTAGGAAGTTTAGTTTTAGAAGAGTCCTAGTTTTTTGAAATACTTAAGTCTCAAGTATGAGTCTTTAGAAGTTTCTACTTTTAGAAACTTTTTATTTTATTTATGATTGTAAGCCTATAAAGGCCCCCCATTCCCAACAATTTTTTAATAGAATGGAATATGAATTATATTGAATTTGAAGTGGTTGTTCCCCTTCGGCCATGGGCCCTATCTCCTATTCCCCTCCCTTCTAGGGTAGCTTGAACTGAAGCCTTTTCCCTCCCTATCTCATCTCTGCCCTCTTACTCCTCTCCAATCCCACGACTTCTTCTTCTCTTCTCTCTCTTCTTCTTGCTCCTTATTCTACTATCTCTTCCATTTTTTTCTCCTCCTTTTTTCTTTTTCTGTTAAAGCTTCAATAAGAACCAAAAAATTGGATTGATCTTCACCATAATAAAAAATTCAGTGGCTGAAATCTGACTACAGCATTAAAATTATTGACTGAATTCCATCTGGAACTATTAGGGATCCAATGGCACTCATATCAAAGAGTTATATTCTTCATTGTACTCAAATGATAATTCTCTTATGACACACAGAGAGGGGTGGTGACCGGCGATTCCGGTTCTCAAGGGGTCCACCTCCATGGGTGGGGTCCCAAGAGAGAAGGAGACCAAGGTATTTTAGGGATAAGGGAGAAAGCGGAGGTGTGAATCCCCAGAAGGGTTCCAAATCATACAAGAATGCTGTATTGGAGAATCTCGTTAGGCCTTCTTCCTAAGGCCCCAGATTCGAGAAGATTAATGGGGATGTGGTCCTATCTTTTTGAAAAGGGGATTTGAATAATCGTTTATTGCGACTTCAATCCTGTCTGGTAGGACATGTGATGGGGGATGGTCTGAGCTCCTTCGCTTTGTGAGAGTGGGGCAAAAAGGCGTGACAGGTGGGGGGTGAGCTGTAGGTGCAAAGGATGCCTAAAGGATTATTTCTCTTCTATTTTCCCTCGGTGAATGAGGCATAGAGAGTTCTCAGGGAGGGAGCAAAGGAATGGTCAGGAGGGTACCTATTGTTAGATAGATGGCACCCAAAAGCAGGTTGTCGGTGGAAGGAGAGAGAGACCGATGAGGGAAGGGTTTGGATTTGCGGGCTGCCGATTCATCTTTGGGGGCGAAGACGTTCAAGAGGCTTGGGGTGCTGTGTGGGGGTCTCATTGAGGTAGAGA
The DNA here is from genome assembly GCA_025762735.1 of Platanus orientalis. Classification (NCBI taxonomy): domain Eukaryota; kingdom Viridiplantae; phylum Streptophyta; class Magnoliopsida; order Proteales; family Platanaceae; genus Platanus; species Platanus orientalis. The sequence continues at coordinate 10,445 of JAOXJP010006418.1, read as the reverse complement.
CTCATGACCCTAGTTCAATGAAGTGGGCATCGTTGTTGGTGAGAAAGTCTGATCTTGCTCCAAAGTTCGTGTGGCTTCAGGACGGTATGCTCACCTATAAGATCCAAATCTGGAGACCAAAACTTCCACTGGCATGTCTTGTTACAGAGATGGGCGTCGGCAGGCGAAGAGGAAGGCAAATCCATGTTGAGACATGGGCTGGTGGTAGGGGAAGCAAATGTGAAAGGCGGAACCGTACGGAGTTAAGCGATTCAAATTTTGAATTGCAAGAATCAACGTCAGTCGACATGAGGGAGCAGTGAGTCGAGCTTAGGGTTTTGCAAAGAGGAAGACGAAGGTGATGAACCAAACTGGATGGGCTGGTCGAACCAACAGGCTAACACTTGACTCGAAACCGATGGGGTCCAAATGGAGCCCTAAAAGGTCTAGTTATCGTGGGCCGACTAATTGGATTACTAAGGATGGACCAAGGCTTTGGGCAAGGTCACTAATGAGCTCTCCAAAGCCCATGGGCTGTTCTAGTCCAATCGATATGGGTCATAAGCCTAAGCTTGATAGGCTGGAATATAAGGCAGAGGGGTTTCCCAGAGATTCCAATCTCGACACAAGAGGGAGGCGATCGTAGGAAGGAGTTATTGGCAGGGAGATCAAAGATATGCATTGGGAAGATGCTGGCGATTGAAGAACATCTCATTGGAGAAAGATTTCGCACAAGGAATCAAACGGAAGGAGAGGGAGACTGTCGAGACAAGGGAAACATTCGATTGTGTATCAAGATGGGAAGCCAAAGTGAGACCAAGGTGTGGCAAATTCAAGGCAAGAAAGCCCGTCAAGGAGAGAGAAGGTGGCTTACGAATGGCAGAGAAAGGAGGTGGAAGTAGATCATGCCAGAGGGAGTCAGTTGCCTTCGTTTCGGCAGGTACAACCTGGCATAATCATTCGAGAAGGGGTGGGTCCATGCCCTAAAGATGTGGTGAAGTGGCAAGAAGGTAAGGGGAAGTCAGTGATGACAGTTAATGAGTCGGAAATGGATGATGATTACTCTGATTGGAGTCAGAACAACCAATTTAGGAGAGGGAGTTTTGGTCAGGGTATGCATTTATCAGCTGGAGAATGCAGTCGAGATTGGTCACATGACGAGTCACGCGATAGGGGCCTCAACTTGAAGGAGGTTCGTCTGACCGGTGAGGAGATTGGATAGGGCCAAAACATCGGAAATATGGAGAATAAAAAATTGGGGGACTATACTACAGATGGGTCTGCTGACAACCTCCAGTTGGAGGCTAAACTCTACAGGACTTTGAAGAGGATGACCTTCTCTCTGAGGTGGATCCTGTGTTGCTGCTTCCTCCCCCCCGACATCGATCTAATTGGATAATCAAAAAGGTGGCAGAGGTTAAAATAAGGCTCAACTATTCTTTAAAGAGTTGGAGCGCGTGGAATATTTTTTCTGGGAAATTGAGAGTAGAAGAAGCTGGAGCCCAAGGAGAACCAAGATCATGACGTATAGGCATAATAGGGGACGAAGGACTAGGGAGTTGCAAAACCTTCACTCAGACATTAATTATGATGGAAGGGAGAGGGGAAGAAGTAGGAGAAAGGGGCGCAGGGGAGTATCTAACTCTATCACTCATGATGGAACCAGTCATTTGCTCTTGGAATGTTAGGGGTATTGGGAGGGAGGAGAAAAGGTGGGGAGTGAGGGATTTTTTGAAGTGGAGGAAAGGTGATTTGATTACCTTGCAGGAAACTAAAATGTAGAGCATTGACAGGAAAATTTCAATGGATCTCCGGGGAAGAGGGGACTTTGATTTTGTTCACAAACCTGTTGTTGGAAGCACGGGAGGAATTTTGGTCGCCTAGAATAGGAGCAAGATAGACGTGTTGGAGTCTAGAATCGGAGAGTTTACGGTGTTTGTTTTGTGTAGGATCAAAGAGGAGGAAAATATGTGGGCCCTTACTGGTGTTTATGGCCCGTGGGATCACCATGCTTTAGGGTTGTTATGGGATGACTTATGCAAGGTGCAATTGGAGTGGAATGTTCCATGGTGTGTGGGAGGGGATTTTAATGCGGTAAGATACCTAAAGGAGAAGTCAGGAGCTGGCCTCGCCATATGAAACTTTTTAATAATTTATACAGGAACTTGCTTTAGTGGATCTTCCTTTGTGTGGTGCTCAATTTACTTGGACCGACAACCAAAACAGTCGGGTAAGTAGTAGATTGGATAGATTCCTATTCATTGATGACTGGTTGGATTTTGGGCCAACATTCACTCAGGAAGCTCATTCGATCCCTGGATCAGATCATATCCCTATTACCCTCCGGCCTATTTGTTTGGCTTTAGCCCCACGGCCATTTAGATTCGAGCTTATGTGGTTGAAGGAACTGGGTTTTTGTGATAAAGTGAAGAGGTGGAGGAAGGATCAACTAGTTTTATGTTTGCACAACGGTTGAAATTGTTAAAGAAGAAGATTATTAGATGGAAGAGAGAGGAATTCAGGAACTTAAAAGCCAAGAAAGTTTCTTGTTTGGAAAAAATTGACAAGTTGAAAAAGAAAGAGATGGTGGGTGGGCTGGAGGAGATGGAGATAATTGAAAAGGTGACAGCTGAACACAACTATCATCGTCTTCTCAGAATTGAGGAGATTTCTTGGAGGTAGAAATCCAGGGTGTCTTGGCTTAGGGAAGGAGATTGCAAACTTTTTCACAAGATGGTGAGTTGGTGTCAGTCCACGAATGCTCTGATTAGGTTGAAGGTGGCGGGCGAATGGGTTTATGACCAGGAACAAATTAGAAATTTGGTTGAACAATACTATGTCAATTTGTACACCGATCCAATGCCTATCAAACCGACTCTAGTTGGTTTTGAATTTGCTCGTATATGTGATGATTTGAGAAGTTGGTTGGAAATGCCCTTTTCAGAGGAGAAAGTGCTTATTGCTCTCAATGCTATGAAGGATGATAAGGCACCTGCCCTAGACGGATTTCCATCAAAATTTCTAAAAGTGTGTTAGGAGGTGGTGGGCAAAGATGTCATGGCAGTGTTAATGATTTCCATGCTAAGGATAGCTGGTGCAAAAGCTTAACTGCTACTTTTATTACGCTTATTCCATAAAAGAAATGGGCATCTGAGTTGAAAAATTACAGACCAATTAGTGTGGTGGGGTGCATGTACAAACTATTGGCCAAGACTCTTGCCATTCGATTCAAAGAATCTCTCAGGGGTGTTATTTCTGAATCTTAGCATGCTTTCTTGTCGGGTAGATAGATGACTGGCCGTTCTTTTTTGGCAAATGAGTACATGGATGCTATGACCAGAGCAGGTTAGCCAGAGATTGTGTGTAAGGTGGATATGGAGACGGCTTACGACCACGTCAATTGGGGTTATGTTGATTGGGTTCTTGATTAGATAGGGTTTGGGGGTAAATGGAGGAACTGGATAAAGATATGCATTACATCTCCTTCTTTCTTTGTTATGGTGAATGGGTCCCCTAAAGGCTTTTTTAGGGGAGGAAGGGGTCTTAGACAAGGAGATCTGTTATCGCCTTATATGTTCATTGTAGTTGCTGATTTGCTGAGAAGAATGATGGCTAAGGCAGAAACCGTGGGTCTCGTGCAATCCTTTGCTATCAATGGATCTGGCCCTTTAATCTCATTCATTCAATTTGCAGATGATTCTTTATTCATGATAAAAGCAGAGGAGGACAGTGTAGAGAACCTGAGATGCATCCTATTAATTATGGAAATGGTCACGTAGTTGAAAGTAAATTAGGGCAAATCGACGTTGAGTTCAGTTAGGGTCGTTCCCAATGTTGGGAGACTTGCAGCAAATGCTTGATTGTGAATTAATCTCATTGCCAATCACCTATCTCGGTCTCCCACTTGGGGCGAAAGCCTCTTCTTTGGACATTTGGAATCCGATCATTGAGAGAATGGGTAGAAAGCTTGCTTGTTGGAAGGGGAAGTTTCTCTCTAAAAGTAGCAAACTGGTGCTTCTCAAGAGTGTTTTGGCAAGCGTGCCCATATATTTCTTATCACTTTTTCAAGCATCTGCCTCTGTAATCAAGCAGCTTAAGAGAATTCAGAGGAACTTCCTGTGGAACTTTGGCCTTAAGGGAAGAAAGATCCACTGGGTAGGGTGGAAGGATGTTTGTAGATCGTTGTCTTAAGGTGGATTAGACATGAAGTCTTTGGCGATCTCCAATAGAGCTCTACTTAATAAGTGGTTTGCTTAATAAGTGGTTGTGGATATTTGGGGTCGAAAGGAATGTATTATGGCAGAGGTTAGTGGCTGCTTAGTATGGAGATGATCATTGTGGTTGCAGATGTAGACACCAGAGGGTGCAATAGGGGGTAGCCTTTGGAAAGGCATTAGCAAGGGGAGTGACTCTTTCTTCAACTTTGTTAGATTTAAGATCAACAAGGGCGATTGTGTTAGCTTCTGGAATGATCAGTGGTGCGATAGGGAGCCTTAAAAATAATTTTCCTGCTTGTTATGCTATTGTTGGGAGCAAAGGGGAATCGGTGGAGGAACATATGATTAAGACCAGAAGTCTCTGCTCATGGAACATTCAACCAAGAAGAAACTTAAATGATTGAGAAATTGAAGAAATGAGCCGTTTATTGGATCTTTTGGAGAATTACAATCTAGGGGAAAGGGAAATCAATGATGAGATGATATGGACCTTGGATGAAGAGAAAGGCTTCTCCGTTAGATCCATGTATGATGGATTGCGTGTTTCGGCTCATCATTTCTCCCCGAGAGAGTGTGTTTGGAATCCGTTGATTGTGGTGTTTTTCTCATAGTCTCCTTCTTGATGTGAGAAATGTGGTGGAATAGGGCTCTGACGATTGACAACCTGATTAGGAGGGGTATGTATATCCCTAATTGGTATTGCTTATGCATGGTGGATGCGGAATCTACAAGTCATCTATTTCTGCATTGCCTGTGGGTGCGAGGCTTTTGGGATCACTTCTTATACCGATTTGGGGTAGATTGGGTGTAGTCAAGGAATATGCGAAGCCTATTATACTGCTGGCCGAAGCAAGAGCTTGGCATTCGTTCAAAGGAAGTCAAGCAGATGTGGATAATGGTTCCTGCAGCACTGTGTTGGGCGATTTGGAAGGAACGAAATGGGAGAATTTTTTAGGATGCATCGAAGGAGGCCCGCACTGTCCTTGACGCCACTCTATCCTGCATATATGGCTGGCTGTTCGAGGCTCAAAAGAGGAATGGACCCCCTTTCAATACCTGGATTTATTAATGGGATTCTCTTATTTGTTAGTGATAGTTTGTTAGCCTTTCCCCTCTCTGTTTAGGGGATTGCTGTTTTGCTCTTCTCAAGCATCTTTTGTACTGTTTTGCTTTGAAATTTATTTATAAAATTACCGTACTTTCTCACCAAAAAAAATAAATAAAAAATCTCTTTTGATATTACTCGCTTGCATCTTCAATTTCCTGATCTTTCTGTCAGATTTTATAGCCTTGACTGCCAAGATCATGTTCCTTTAAACCAGAATTCCTGAGTATACCACAACAGCAAAATCACTCCTTCTATTCAAAACTTTTCTTTAATCTTCTTTAGGTTTTTGTTCCTCTTTAGGTCTCCAACCAAAACCCCTAAACTTCCCATTGATTTCCCCTTTTCCCTGCTAGTCTATAGTTGAAAATTCCCTGTTGGTTTGAAACCGCCATTAAAGAATCTTGGAAGGTCTGAAATTTCGTGATTTGATAAATCAAATTAACTCCAAAATTCATGAAATTTTGACCATAGACCACTGATAGACTTCAGTATCTACTATTAAAATATCATAAATTTCTAATGCGTCAGTAGGGGTATTTTGGTAATTTCAAGGTTCTGCCTAGAAATTCCAGAATTGCTATTTTGGGTTTCTTTCTCCTCTTTTCTCCCCCTTTATTCTAACTCCTCTAATTCCCTCTCCTTGGTTCTATTCTTAAATTCCTAAAATTTTGGATACTTGGGTGTTTTAAAGATAAGTTCTTGGTTGTTTAAAGTGTGATCTTCGTTCTGCCACTTTACGTGGTTTTATTTGAGTCTCTTGGCAATATCCTACATCAAACTTTGGTATTAAAGCTATTGTGCTACATCATTATTATTCTACAACACTCTAGTAAGCATTCCAAAATTTTGGGTTTCTTTCTCCTCTTTTCTCCCCCTTTATTCTAAACTCCTCTAATTCCCTCTCCTTGGTTCTATTCTTAAATTCCTAAAATTTTGGATACTTAGGTGTTTTAAAGATCAGTTCTTGGTTGTTTAAAGTGTGATCTTCCTTCTGCCACTTTACATGGTTTTATTTGAGTCTCTTGGCAATATCCTACATCAAACTTTGGTACCAAAGCTATTGTGCTACATCATTATTATTCTACAAGACACTCTAGTAAGCATTCCAATCTTTTTATTTTCCCTGTTTGTTCTTCCCCGATTAGTAGAGAGAAGCATTGAAAAAATTCATCGTGATTTCTTATGGAAGGTTTTGGAAAACTCTTCAAGCCTCCATCTACTAGATTGGAAATGGGTAACTAGATCCAAAGACAAAGTGCGTATTGGATTTAAGAAGCCAATGAATAAAGCCCTTCTTTGCAATAAGCTTTGGAGATTTGGGGTAGAGACATGTAGTCTATGGAGGAGAATTATAGTGGCTAAGTATAGTTTAGCCAATGAGTGGGAAGGGAATGAGGTAGTGTTACCACATGCGAAAGGGCTATGGATAGGGATAACGGTAACTTGGATTTTTTTTTTCCTTTTTCAGAGGAGGGATAAGATTCAAAGTGGGGGATGGGAGAAGGATTAGGTTTCGGGAATGGGGATATGTGGAGGTGGACTTTTGCGGGAAATGGCCGATTCACTGTTCGATCTTGCTATGGAATGTTGGAGGAAATTGAAGTGCCCTCATTTCCTTGGTATTCTATTTAGGGATTGAAAATTCATTCGAAAGTGTTTTTTTTTTTTGTGGGTAGTGTGTTAGGGGAAAATTCTTACCATAGACAATCTCCAAAGGCATGGTAAGTGGTATGATCCTTCCAAATGTTTGCACTCTTTGCTAACTTGATGGGGAGTCTATGATCCATTGTATATTCACAAGGGAGGTGTGGTGTATGGTCCATGAGGAGGTGGAGATTCCAAGGGTATTCCCAGCAAATCTCAAGCAATTGATGTTCTTGTGGAAGCTGTAGAGCTCTTCTCCTTTGGGTAATCAACTATGGAAGTTGATTCTTCTGTCGGTTTGTTGGACTCTTTTAGTTGGAAAGAAATCCCCTCTATCAAAGTTTTTAAAAAGGATAGGGATAAGTGGTATTTTTGGGCTATTGATTTTAGAGATATAGGTTTCATTCTTTTGTGGATATAAAAAAAGGGTGGGAAAAAATGATTATAGAATCTAGTAGGTAATCACTCCCTTTTGGGGGATGGTTCCTTTCTGGGGATATCTTATCCCCTCATTTAATGAAATTTTCTTAGCAAAAAAAAAGCCCTTGCCTTTAGATGTTGAACTTTTGCTAACTTTAGCATGTGGCAGGGAAGAACCACATGTTCGTTTTGGAGAAATTGAAGAAAAACCACTAGCCTGTGGTCTACTTGAAGTTCTACCATTAAAAGATCCCTTAAGTTGAGTATCACCTTTAGGAAAACCTTTACTACAACTTTTCTATTGGCCTCCCTCCTTGAGTCTTCTTCAACCTAGTAAGCCACATGTATCGGATCATCCATTGTAGAAAGTTATTGTAAGCAAGACCTGTAAGTATCTACAATTACAGCCCTTACTCACACATAGTAACAATCAACTTTGTCCTTATATGGGCAATAGTTGGCTTAATTTTAAATAAACAAGTTGTTGATTTTTATTTATTTAGTAATAGGGGTAATTTGTTGTATCTTAGGTTAAATTTGATCTAGGTTCAAATTTAGGCCTTATGTTTGGCAGCCTTATGTTTGGCTTCCAGTTTGAGTGGATTTTAAATAAACAAGTTGTTGATTTTATTTATTTAGTAATAGGGGTAATTTGTTGTATCTCAGGTCAAATTTGATCTAGGTTCAAATTTAAGCCTTATTTATGGCTTACAGTTTGAGTGGGATTGATTCTTGTATGTTCAAAACATAGTTACCGAAGCGAAAGCGGGAAGCAATGCAAAAGCAAGAAGCGGGAAGCGAGGCTCAATAAATTCTCATGAAGCGAGAAGTGAAAACCAATTAAGAAACATTTAGAAAATGGTTAAGAAGCAATTGGGAAGCATGTAAAATGCAATGTGGAAGTAATTTCAAACCATTAGGAAAAAATGTAATGAAATGACTATTAAATGAAATGAAAATAATAGGTGAGTAAGTGATTATGAGTAGGTAGTAATAAAGAAGAACTCTACAACCAATAAGTACTTATACAATAATTGATTACTAGTAGAAAGTAAATAGCAATAATTTCTGATCAATAATTTCAACTACAGTACAATAGAGTGAATAAACTTAATAAAGTAGTAAAAAATCTAAAACCTATGCTATGTAAGTAACAAAGAAACATGACAAATAAGATGGTCTTTATACAAGGTATTTTATAGTTGAGATACTAAATCATTTATTTCTAGAAAATCATTATCAAATCTCATAGATAATATTTTATTCAATACCAACAACATAGGATTTACATTAAATAAAATGTATTTTGTTTCTTAGATTGTTTCCCAATAGATTGTCTAGATGTTTCTACCCGCTTTCTCTAAAGGCTTTCATTTACTTCCCCAATTACTTCACCGTATTTCCCACATTTAAGAAGTGTACTTTTCACGTTTGGGAAGCCCACTTCCCATTATTTGGGGAAGTGGTTTGGAATTAGCTTCCCAAATGAGCTTCCCATCTTGTACCAAGCTTCCGTGCAACTATGGTTTAGAAACAACAGGAATTTGAAAATTCAAACTTCTTCTTTGTTTCTAATTAAAATCTTAATATGAATTATTATATATGCTTGTAAAGAGTTATTCTCATTATGACTGGAATTGAAAACAAGAAGTTTATTGTGTGGGAGATTCTCTAACATATGAAACTCTAGGTGTGACCTAGGTAAAGTTTTTCTCTCCTTTTCTTCTTCTATTGTCTTCATCTCAAGGTACTATTCATGGGATATTGTTCAAAGGTAGTTCATGAAACACTATTCACAACATTTTTTCTATTTTATTCTCGATTTTCTCATTTTTTTTCCTTTATTTGAATCCTATTCTATTAGTTTCTAAATACATATTGAAAAATAAATTATGATATTACAATCATGGTATCAAATATCTCGAAATATCTTAAATATCTTCCGATATATGTCCATGTTTACCAGACCGACACGACATATTCCAATACCGATACGAAACATTAAGTACATTATAAAAATTCATTTTTTGATCAACATGATGTATGATGTTGGTGTGTTTGAGCGAATATTCCCCTTCCACAGTGTATTATTACCGAATATTGATATTGTGTTGTTATGATAAAAAATTATATGAAAAACGATAAATTTCAAAGAAAGTAAAATGAGGGAGATGAAGAAGTTGAAGATAAGAAAGAAGAAAATGAATATAATCTACTTCTTCCATATGCTTATACAGTTAGATTATAATATTTTTGTCAACCATTATGTATGCATGTGTATTTTGAAAGAATATTAAAATGCAAGTGTACTAAAATAAGCTATCATTCCTAATGAATATATTTGTTTCTTTGTGCATATGTAGTTAAATTAGAATATACTTCTTAAGTTTCCATGATTTTTACAATTTTTTTTTTTTTTTGATATTTCCTACATTTCTGATATGTCTTATTTTGGCTTGACCGATATTTCTACCGACACCAACATTTTAAACCTTGTGTAAAATAAGTGTGTTTAATTCAGACTTCTTATGAAAACAACTAGCCAAAGTTATTCAAACTATGTATTTATTGGAGAGATCTAGGTGCCTAGATCTAGGAAAAAGATTATAAAAATGTCAAACAGTCACCCTCTCAAAACATTTAAGTAAAATATAAGTAAGATTTAATTAAGAAAATGAAATGTTTTAATGTTTTATATTAGATCTTTCCATTGACAGTCCTAGAATTCATGTATAATGAATTTAGATTACTTGTCCTCAAAAGATTTTGAAAACGGAATCCATATGCAAGAAAAGAGGTCCTTGTGCCAATGCAAGCATCCTCATGTTTTTTCTTTTTATTCTTTTACAAATTCACATTCAATAATTCTATTTTTATCTTCCACCTGTCTTCTTATTGTGATCCAGTCCTTCTCCTTTTTTGCTTCAAAGAAAACGTTATTTCCCTTCTCCTCTGCAAACAAATTATTTCACACTCTAGCTACTCACAAACTCAAATTTATCCAAATTGTTAGCATAAACATTTTTTTTTTTTTTTGATAGGTAATTATAGGTGAAGGGGGGTTTTGAACCCAAGTT
>JAOXJP010006417.1:0-47629 GCA_025762735.1 Platanus orientalis | reverse complement strand
ATATATATGTACCTTTCGCTCACATCCACATGGACACTCTATCTAAATTTTTGTTCTAAATTCCCAAAACACCCAGTAACTTGCCGTGAGAAACTTCTTTGCCATATATATATATATATATATATATATATATATATATATATATATATATATATATATGATACAAACCGGAGGTGAGTGAAACCTAAGGACTTTGGTTACACAGACTACAGAAAACCAACTCCAGAAAGTTGTCAGTTCGATCCCAAATCGATCCCGGATTGAACTAGGCGCCCAGTTCAATCCCGGATTGAACCCGGCGCCCAGTTCAATCCCGGATTCATCCAGGATCGAGCTGACAAGGAAGAACGAAAATAAAAACTTTCATGGAGAGCTTGAAAGCTTGGGTTTTGTGGTGCGATCAACTTGTATGATTTATATAAGGTCTCAATTGTTATTTAGGGTTTAAAAAAGTGAAAATATTGTAAAAGAAATGTGGTTTTGATTGAAAGAAAACTCTTGTAATTTTTCCCAAACAATAAAGCTTTCTCTGCCGCTCCGTGGTTTTTCCCATATTTGGGGTTTTCCACATAAATCATGCGTTCTTGTGGTGTGCTTGTGGTTTTGATTGTTTTGCTTTGATTATTATTGTTTTTTCTTGTTTGGCTAGGTTGGAATGTTTTCTGTGTTAACTCCCAATAACTGGTATGAGAGTTGAGGTTTTGGAAAGTTGGTTTCAACAAGCCAATGGTAGATTTTGTTTTAAGTGGGAGTAATGGCAGCACAAGCGGATGACTCCACAAAATTTGGGATTGAGAAGTTCAACGATATGAACTTTACACTATGGAAGATGTAAGTAGAAGATATCCTATACCAAAAATCCCTATCAACCTCTTAGAGGGAAAGCAAAGAAACCCGAGGCGACGTCAGAAGCAGATTGGGCGGTGTTCGACAGGAAGGCCCTAAGTACGATTAGACTCTCTTTATTGCCATCGGTTGCTTTCAATATTTTCAATGAAAAAACCACAGAACATCTCTAGAGACCCTTGCACGGATGTATGAGAAGTCATCCGCATCAAATAAGGTATTTTTAATGAAAAATTTGTTTCACATGAAGATGACTGAGGAAGGAACCGTTACAGAACATCTAAATAAGTTCAACATAGTCATAAGTCAGTTAACCTCGATAGACATTAACTTAGATGATGAAGTTAGAGCTTTGTTGATCATATCCTCTTTACCAAAGAGTTTGGATGGTCTAATTATGGCGGTGAGCAATTACTCAGGTTCAGGCACTTTGAAGTTCAGTGATGTGATGAGTATACTACTCAGTGAAGAAGTCCACAGAAAATCAACAAGAAAAGCATCATTAAGTGGGAATACACTAAATGTAGAAGGGAAAGGAAGAACTGTTACAAAAGGGCAAAATCGTGGGAAGTCAAAATCTAGGGAGAAATCTAACACGGTAGAGTTTTGGAGGGGAGAAAATAAAGCTATAAGGTTATGTAGACTCGGACTTGTCGAGAGATAAATACAATAGGAAAAGTACAAAAGGGTATGTGTTTACCTTAAGGGATACAACAGTCAGTTAGGTGTCTCAACTGCAAAAGATAATTGTGCTTTCTTTTACGAAAGCAGAATACATTGCATCGGCAGAGGCTAGCAAGGAATTGATTTGGTTGAAAAAACTAATAGAGGAGTTGGGAAAGAAGCAGGAAAACAACAGGCTATTCAATGACAGCCAAAGCATCATTCATCTTGCAAAAAACACAGCCATTCATGTCAGAACCAAGTACGTTGATAGGGGTATCACTTCATAAGATCTCTCTTAGAGGAACAAGTGTTGAGGTTGGAAAAGGTCCATATGGATGATTATCCAACAGACATGTTTACTAAGGTGATGACAGTTCAGAAATTTGAGCTTTGCAAAGCTTTAGTTGGTCTTCATGAGTAAAGATGAAGATGCAAAGCTATAAAAGATTCACAGAGAGGAAGAGGTCTTATCACAGGTACAGTAGCTAAACAACAGACATAAAGCATTAATCTATAAGTGGGAGATTGTTGGAGTGGAGTCTGATGCAAACCAGAGGTGAGTAAAACCTAAAGAGTGAATTCTAGTAGTGCCAGATCAATTTATTGATCCCAGATTGATCCATGCACAATTGGGTTACATAGATTGCATAAAACCAACTCCAAAAAGTTGTCAGTTAAATCTCGGATCAATCCCAGATCGATCTCGAATTGATCCCAGATTAAACCAAACGCCTAGTTCAATCTTAGATTGATCCAAGATCGAGCTGACAGGGCGGAACAAAAATTGAAACTTCTGTGGAGAGCTTGAAAGCTTGGGTTTCATGAAGGGATCAACTTGTATGATCGATATAAGGTTTCTATTGTTGTTTAGGGTTTAAGAAAGTAAAAATATTGTGAAAGAAGTGTAACTTGAGAGAGATTGAAAGAGAACTCTTGTAATCTTTCCTAAATAGTGAAGCTTTCTCTACAGATACATAGTTTTTCCCCAATTTGGGGTTTTTCACGTAAATGTTGTTTTCTTGTGGTATGCTTGTGGTTTTGATTGTTTTGCTTTGATTATTATTGTTTCTTCTTGTTTGGCTAGGTTGGAAGGTTTTCTGTGTTAACTCCCAACATATATATATATATGGATGGAGTACTATGATAATTGGGAAAAAGTGTTATTGCCTACTACGAGTTGAATGTTAAATGTGTTATGTTATATAATATGATGTTTAAGAAAATTGGGTAGCATAAGTACGCGCTTTATATGAGAAGAGTGTTGCCTAGCGTAGGCTGAAATTAAATGCATTTTATGTGAAAATTATTAACTAAAATTAGCTGACATGAAAGAGTTTTATGTTTGAAACACTTAGCCATCATGAGCTGAATATGGACAGAATATATGTATGTATGTGTGTGGTTGTGATGATGATGCCTTGGGAAGGCTAAGTGATTGTTGTGGATGATTGCCTTTTAAGTCAAATGTGGACTTCTTGTTGGAATTTGAGGTGTAATGAGTGTAAGGATACACTTGTAATAACTATTTATGTGCTTAAGGGGTATATGGGTATTTTACTCATAATCCACCTAATATAAAAGGGAGGGGTACAAGAGAATCAATCAATCAACGATCTCTCTCCTTTCTCCATTCTCTTATCTTCTCTTCTCCTTTTTGTTTATCTCCCTTCTCACGTTTCTCTCCTTTAAATTTCATCTTAGTATCAGAGCAGGTTCATAAGAGCAAGGAGATTTCGTCACAGGAAAAAAGCCAAAAGCAGGGCTTACGTCAACTGTACGGACACTGACGTCAACCTGGCCATACAACTATTAGAACAAGTCGAGGGCAGCATATGGGTCAAAATCCCATGCTGGATTTTTTGGTAATTTTTTTGGAATTTTTTTTAAGATTGAAATGGGTGTTTCAAGCAATTTTCTCTCAATTCAAAAATAGGGTCTGATTTGACAAAAACACTCAATCTGATCAAATCAAATGTTGTTTTTTGCATCAATCACAAGAGGACCTGTCGTTTTTGTATGATTTACCATATGAGACTGACTTTGTGAAGTTCGGTGGGGATTTGAAGGAGTTGTGAGCAGTTCGGCCACCTCCACTTTGTGATGTTACGCCTGACATACAGTGGGTGTTGTGCAAGACTAGACATCTTCCATAGTGGGTGTTGCACAAGACCAAACATAGATCCTTTTTTAGTGTGGTCAAGGCCCCCTATCTACCTCTAGACATCTTCCACGAACCTTGGTATCTTCCCTCTCTCTTTGTGAATTTTTTTCGGGACGATGTTGCTAAAGTGTGTCCCCTCGTGTCTCTACGTGATACAAGTGTGAGGTGCCTTGGATATTGCTACAGCCTTTTGTGGGTATTTTTTATTTGGAAATCTACTCTACATAATAGTTATTTATGTCGTTTAAGATATTTGAAGTGGAATCCACTAGTGTGGTCCAAGGAAATTCGATAGCTCAGTCGTTTGTGGGTATCCAAGGCAAGAACCCTAGAGCACAAATCACATCTGTAAAACTTGATGAGAAGAATTATTTGGAATGATCTCAGTCAACACGAATGTATATTGGTGGTAGAGGAAACCTTGGGTATATCAATGGTCGGGTCGTTGAGCCTACTACTCTTGGCACTCCAACTTGTGATAAATGGGAAGCAGAGAATTTGACAATGATGCCATGGCTACTTAATTCAATGGAGCCCTCAATCAGTAGTGGTTTTTTGCTCTTAAAAATGGCAAAGGAGATTTGGGATTCTGTAGCCCAAACATATTCTCCAGTTAAGAATTTTGTGCAAATCTATCAATTAAACCAAGTGGCTCATCTTTGGTAGGGTAAGCAAAGTTTGGGCACTTATTTTGCTGCACTTTGGAGTATGTGGGAAGAGTTAGACCATTATGAAATTTATAGACTTGCGTGTTCTCAAGATGTTATAACCTGTAAAGCAAAGGTGGAATGAACCCACATTGTTGAGTTCTTGGCAAACCTGAATGCTGAATTTGAACTGGTGAGAGTTCATATCCTTAGTCGCGACACTCGACCTTCATTGAATGAATTATATGCCTTTGTTCAAAGTGAAAACAGCAGATGCAGTGTTATGCAACAATACTCTCCATCCCCTACTGAGCAGTCTGCCTTGATTACTACTCCAGCTGGTTAAAGGAATGCAAAAGGTTATGTAAAAAACCCTTTAAATCCTCATTTAATGACCGAGATAAAGGAAGTTGGAAATCTGGTAAACCGCCTTGATTACTACTTCAGCTAGTCAAAGGAATGCAAAGGGTTATGTAAAAAAAAAAGCCTTTAAATCCTCATTTAATGACTAAGATAAAGGAAGTTGGAGATCTGGTCCCATCAATAAAGACAAGCTGAAATATACTCATTGTGGAAAAATGAGGCATACTAAGGAGCATTGATGGGATTTGGTAGGGCACCCTAAAAAATTCAACCGACCTGGTGGCATGCAAGCTAATTCTGTCACATCATATCAGTCTGATGCATATGCTACTTTCTCTGTTCCAAGATCTACTACTAAAATCCCACCTTACAGTGAAATGCCCAAGCACATGAATACAGTTCTCGAGGATGAGATTGGTAAGTTGCACCAGCATATGTCTTAATTAGAGAGCTCCATGGCAACCCCTCCTTCTAGCTCGTCGTTTGTGTCAACCCAATCAAGTACCCATGCCACTACTTTTCATGCCTCCTCCACTCCCTCAGAGTCTTGGATACTTGATTACAGGGCATCTAATCATATGATAGGTCCGTCCTCTTTATTCTCCTCTTACTCTGTCAGCTCTGGTAGGGATAAAGTTAAGGTTGTTGATGGAACATTATCTTTTATATCTAGAAAAGATAGTGTCCACGTATCACCTACTTTATCATCGGTTTTACATGTTCCTAAGTTGGCCACCAACCTACTTTCTATTAGTCACCAACCTAAGATCTAAGTTGTTTTATGATATTCTTTCATTCTCATTGTATATTTTAGGACTTGAATTCAAAGGAGATGATTGGGAATGGTCAGGAAGCTGATGGTCTTTATCTCCTAGATGCGAATGTGGTCCAATCTTCTTTTTTTAGTACCTAAGTCTAATAATAGTTATGTTGCAAATAAAAGTTCCTTGTTGAAGTGGCACAAGAGAATGAGTCATCTATCCTTGTCTTCTTTAAAACATTTGTTTCCACATTTATTTTCTTCAAATAACTCAATGGATTTAGATTATGAAGTTTATCCAAACATGAACGCAATTTTCATCCTTTGAGTATTAATAAAAGTCTGCATCCTTTTGTTATTGTTCATTTTAATGTGTGGGGTCCTTCTCCGACCTCACCTTTATTTGGTTACAGATACTATGTTACATTTGTTGATGACTATTCTCGTTGTATATGGGTATACCTTATGAAAGCCAAGGACGAAGTTGGTTCTATCTTCCAACCCTTTCACAAAATGATTCAGACCCAATTTGGAGAATCTATTAAGATGTTACGTTATGACAATGGAGGGGGTGAGTATACTTCAGCTTGCTTACAAACTTAATCTTACATCTACTGGAATTGAACACCAAACCCCATGTGTAGGTACTCCAACAAAATAAAGTAGCAGAACGAAAAAAAAAGGCATATGTTAGAAGTAACAAGAGCCTTACTCTTTTCTATGAATGTCCCAAAAACTTTTTGGTCTGAAGCACTTTTAACTGCATCCTACCTCATCAACAGGATGCCCACTCGAGTTCTGGATTTCAAGACACCAATTGCCACTATATGTTCAGATAAACCTTTGTTTTTGGTCCCCCCTAAAGTTTTTTGTTGCATTTGCGTTGTTCATGTCCCACAGAAAGATAGAACCAAATTAGATCCAAAGGCTTTGAAGTGTATATTCCTAGGTTATCCTGCTTCACAAAAAGGATACAAATGCTACCATCTGACTACAAGAAAAAAAAAATTGTGAGTTTAGATGTTACCTTCTTTGAATCTACCCCTTCTACAAACTCTCTTATGGGGGAGAGCGTGGGAGTGAAGAGAGTCCTCAGGTGTGTCTTCCATCCTCTCTTCCTGCTCCATTTTCGGTATCTCCATCCATGTTTGACTTAGGCAAGAAAAGGAAAAGGAATTGCAAACATATATAAGGAGAGACACGGAAAAAGCAACTCATCCACCTCCAATCACCTCTTAGAATCCAGGAAATGATTCTTTAAACTTGCATATTTCACTTCCTTCAAAGCCTCCTGTGGACGATGACTTTCCAATTGCACTTCGTAAAGGAAAACGTACATGCACTAATCATCATATTTCCAATTTTGTCTCCTATCAGGTTTTGACTAACCTTTATAGGACTTTTGTTAATTCTATCTCTTCTGTGAAAGTCCTTCCCTCTCTAAAAGAGGCAATGTCTCAGGTTGAGTGGAGGAATGCCATGGATGAAGAAATGAAAGCTCTCAAGAAAAATGGTACTTGGGAACTGGTTAATCTTCTAACTGACAAGAAAACTGTAGGATGCAAATGAGTGTATACTATGAAGTATAAAACAGATGGGTCGATGGACAGATACAAGGCAAGACTGGTGGCCAAAGGATACACTCAAACTTATTGTATTGACTACCAAGAGACCTTTGCACTAGTGGCAAAGATGAACTCTATAAGAGTTTTGTTGTCTGTTGCAACGAACAAAAATTGGCCTCTTTGGCAACTAGATGTGAAGAATGCATTCTTACATGGGGACTTGCATGAGGAAGTATACATGTTACCTCCAAGGTTTCAAATTTCAGGGAGCGAAGGCAAGGTGTGTAAATTGAGAAAGCTCTTGCATGGGTTGAAGCAATCTCCAAGAGCCTGGTTTGAAAGGTTTAGTGGAAGCCTAAAATTTAAAGAAAATAGTTTAAGAATTCAAATTTTCTCATGAAATCATGCAAGAATCAATTATTTCAACTTAGAATAATTTAAGAATGAAATAAAAGTAAAGAATTCTAAGAGATTGAAGAGAAATTGAAGGAATAAGAAGAGGAATCAAGAAATACCAAAAATTCCAAAATTTTGGGGATTTTCAAATTGACACCCTAAAAATTAGACAACACAAGGGGACATCCAACTACATCCCGCTTATTTATGGTAGAGAATCCGTGTGTGAAGGAATCTTGAAGAAAGATTGGGTCTAGGTATGTCTAGTTGTGTAGGGACAAAAGTGAGATTTAGGTTTTTGGAAAATTTCAAGAATTTTGGTATTTGAGGTTAAAATTTTGGGGAAACTTATGGAAACATGTTTGGATGCATGTAGTTGCTAAGTTGGTAAAGTCTGTGAGTGTTGTACCATAAACCTGGGTTCAAAACCCATCTTCACCTACTTACCTATCAAAAAAAAAAGTAAGGTTGGAATTAAAAGGAAATGAAATTTTATGGGATGGGACAAATAAGAAGAAATTTAATGTGTGCTGTAAATTTTCTGCAGCAAAGAAACTTCAAGAAAATTGAGATCAAGAATAAAGAAAATGGGAGATGATGTAAAAATGATAAAGGACAGTGAACGATGAAGAAAGGAGGAGGAAAGCATAAAATCATATTTTAAAGAGAAGAAAAAAAAGAAGAATGGAAGTAGAAATCGTGTAAGAGAAAAATAATGAAAGAGAGAGAAAAAAGTGGAGAACTCACCTTCACACGTGAAGGATTCTTGAGAGAGCTAAAGACACAAGTCGTGAGGCTCTTAATACACCAAAACTTTATTACTCTTCAATGAATCAATGATTGATGATACAAGAGAAGAAAAGAGACTTTTATAAGCCTTTACAGAATCTTGGCCCAAAATACCCTTACACCCTGTGTTGTATGGCTAGCACTAAAAACCTATAAAAAGATTTTAAAAAACCCAAATAAAAGACTCCTTACACTTAGAAAACTTAATACTAATCCTCTCATGGCTCATATGGCCTTATTACATCAAATTACGCTATAAATCAACCTGAAACAATAAAACTTCCCTACTCTAATGATGTAGACAACAAGATGTTTAGTTAAATTTCTTGAGAAATCTATGTTTAGGCTTCCATAAAGGATAGTTCTTCTCGAGCCATAGCAAGGCTGCCACATCACCCTGTCTTCTAAAGCTTGAAACTCACAGAAACAGGGGAAGCATGATCGCGACTTTCATAGGCGATGGCATTGAGATGACGAGACCATGATCGGAGCTTTCGGCTTTAGGTCCCAGGGCATTCTTTCTTGCTTCAAAGGGTAGGCAGTCAGCTAGTTCTATGAGAACCAAGAAGCCAGAGTCAGAAGTGGTACTAGTGTAAGAGGTAGTTAGTCTGCCAAGAACAGCAAGGATCAGAGAAAGGAACACATGGCGATGATTAAGGCTCCTAAAAATCATGGAAGCAGTAGGGGCAGGTGCAATGGAGGTGGAGAAGGGGAATGGAAGCGTGTTGGTTGTACAAAAAGATAAGGAAATTAAGAGGCAGCTGTAGACGATGAAAGTCTGAAAATTGATTTCAAATTTGAATGCAAGTGATGTGAAGAAAAGAGGGGCAAATTTTGACCAAATGGGCGATTCGTCTGGTTGAGAGGGGTGAATGTAGAAAGCCTTTGGGTTCGGCCTAGGTTGGTTGTCCCTAAATCCGAGGTAATGCAAGGGAGAGTTTGAATTGGGGCCCTCAGCATAGGTTTTCGTCATGGGCTAGGCTCATCTTGTTGGGCCGAGAATCTAGAGATTGTAGCCCATTCATTTTAGGGCCCCCCTCAATCGGAAGCCCACAAAAGGATGTCTAAAGGCTCCTTTTGATCAAAATCCCACAAGCAAATGTCTAAAGACCCGTTTCGATCAAAAGTCCATATAAGGCAAACTAAGGACCAAGGTCCTTTTAGGGTTTTCTCTCCTAACCCTGAAAGGAGGGCAAAATTAAAGAGGCCTTCAAAATTTGATGAACCCAAAAGAAGGCTTGAGTCAGAGGTCTCATCAGAGGGCCCCAAAGGCAAGTATAAGGCAGGCGGTGGGACCATTATCAGGGAAGGGATGCATCAAGACAATAAATAGTACACGAAAAATTCCTTGCAAGCAAAGGGAAAGCAACAATGGTTGCTCCGTCAAAGGAGTCAAACTATGATCTGAAAGATGACTTTTGAATCCAAGAAGACTTTGGTTGCTCAATTTATCCTCTTCAAGATGGTAAGTTTTGGGCAGGTGATGCGTTGAGTGCTATCAATGGAAACCAAAGTGTGATGACAAAACCATTGTCAATGTCGTTTAAAGAGTCTAACCTAAATCTACCCTCTTCTGTGGTAAGGCAGTAGGATAAGTTATGCCTTGGGGAGAAAGGGATGAAACAATGGTTGGAGATGGAATAACAGATGTTTGAAAGTTAGGTGAAGTTGTGGCCTCTGTTGATGACGATCCAGATTATCTTGATGACAATGATATGGCCATGTATCAGGGTGAGAATCCTTTACTCCTATTTCCTTCACCCCTTTCTTTTACTAGATTATGAGACGCATGATGGAACTCAGCAAAAAGATGGGAGTTTCTTTTGAAGGGATCAAGTATAAGGATGAAGAATTATTTCGTCAAATTGATAGACAAAGAAGCTTCAGCCTGAGATACAAGGGTGACCAGCCACATGACAATCAGGCAACAGAGTCTTTGTAGAGCTTAAGAGTAAGGCTATCAATTGGGCCAGGCCAGTCTAGTTTGAAGCCCAACATGTTCGGCACGAATAAAAGTCAGGCTGGGCAAAGCTAATTTCCGACTGGGCTAAGCTCAATCCCAACTTCCAAGCCCGAAATGTTATTCAAGCAGACATAATCTCAGCCCGAAACCTGGCCCGGCCCGAAGTAACTATAAATAGTATGACCAGGCCCGGCCCAAATGATGCATCCTAACCCAACCCAGCCAAATGTAATCCCCACCATTGATGCAACTTAATCCAACAATCTAAATTGGATGTAAAATCTAAACCTAATTCACATATCAAATAAAAAGTAAAACCTAAACTTACCTCTCCTTCCACAGTGTCACTCATCATTTTCGTCCCATAGTGTCGTTCATCATCCCATTTGTCATCTCCCGTTCGTCATCGTTCATTGTCTCTCTTGCCAATCACCATCTCTACATTGGAGCTTGCAAGGGCAAGCAACAATTCAATCTCAGGATTCGAGCAACAATCTCTCCGACCAAAATACAGCAGCACAATATGAGTTCTTTGAATTAGGTGAACCATTATATGTTTAATACCTCTCTCTCCTTTCTACTATCCCCTGATTTGTTTGTGTAAAATTGTAAAAGTCAATGAGACCGAGACATGCTCCATTTCCCTAACCTCTCTTTGATAAATCTCCAGTTCTCTGAGTTGATTTTGTCTAAGTATTCAGTTTTCCATTTCGAAATTCTTTGGTTTTATGTTGATTTATTACATGGAGTCTTTAATATAGGGTTCCTTTTGCTTGGTGGTTTTCATGTGTTGTTAGCTCCCACTCCCACCTTCATTTAGGGTTTCATTCTTATAAAAGATAATTTTGATTTTCTTTTCAAAAATAAATAAATAAATAAAAGACAGCATGAACGTCCCATTTCATTATCGATCCATAGTCTAATTTTTTTATTTCTTCGTTCACTATTCTTTGGCAAGATGCTTGTGGTACAAATTAACGCTTCTGCGGTGGTCGGAAGTAATGAGATATGATATTGATCAAGAACCCTACCACCAGTACTAAAAGCACTTTCTAAGGCAACTGTGGATACAGGAATCACTAAAATATCATGTGCCATCCAAAACTTCAAAGAATTTCCATCAATCTAAGATATCGAATTTCTTTTCATCACCATCAATTTTGCATGGAAGAAGTCTTTCCTCCAAGTACATATCCAATTTTGACTTATTCTACATGGATTCTTCATCCTCACCAAATTTAGAAAACTCTTCCAATAAAATTGTTTTCTTATCACTACAATCACTATTAGTTGCAAATGTTATATATTCGCTCAGATTTGAACTTTCTCCACTATGATAAGAAGCTTGCTATGACAAAACCTTAGATACTTCAATTTATATTGAGGATCAAGAACAACAACAATAGATAGCAACAAATTAGATTCTTTTTCCTTCCAATACTTGTCAAATTTTTGTTGCATTTTCTAGCCATCCTACTCATAGCACCATAAAAATTCCTTGAGGTCTCAAGCAACAATACTTGAATCCCATAAATTTCATGAAAGAACAAATTCGATGTACAATAATGGGATCCTAAAAAAATTTCCGTTGCTTAAAAGAAAGTTCCCAAGAATTGACAAGTAACTTCAGTCTTCTCCCAATCTTCAACAGTAGGAGCATCAACAAGATTCAAGTCACGATACTTCAAACGGTTGAATGCTTTTTTTGCACTGCAATGCAAAACTCAACATATAATAAGTTAAATTCAATCTAGTGCACACATCCAAGCGTAAACCTTTCGTAGTCGGTATTTTTTCTTGTTTGACAAATTATAAAAACTCTTGCTTCCTCCTCTGTGACCCTTTCACATATTTCACTGTCTCACGAACTTTTGAAATAGAATCCTTTATTTCTTCTAAGCCTTCTTGTATAATCAGATTCAAAATATGTTCCCAACAACGAACTTGAAACACTTCATTCCGAAGTAACAGAGAATCCCTACAAGAAAAGTGGTCTACAAGAGTTCTTCCAACCACATCATTCGTAGAACAGTTGTCCATTGTTATAGTGCATAACTTCTCAAGATTCCACTGTAGTAGACAATTTACTCTGACATCAGCAAGATGCTCTCCAGTATGCCTAGTGGGAACCATGCAAAAGTTGAGAATTCTTTTCTGTAACCTCCATTCATCATCAACATAATAGACAGTAAGAGATAAGTAGCCTAGCTGCTAAATAGAAGTCCACATGCTCTCCAGTAGTGCACGCAAAGAGAGGTAGGGAGGAAGAAGACCGAATTGGTAGAAGAAGATGGTTACAAGGAAGAAGACGTTGATCGTGGAGGCGAAAAGCTTTGACATCGAGTGGTCTTCATTTCAGGGGAGGGATGTTGTAAAGATCACAGAGAGGAGAGCCAGATTTTCAACTTTTGTTTATATTGATGAATCAATACTGTTGTGGGTGGTAAACTATATTCAAGATGTCATTAACGTTGACGGGAAGCAAAGCCTGCTGCGGAAAATCAGAGTTGGATGACAGGGCGTTTTTTGTGGTGAAAAAGGAAAATGTAAGTGGAAGGTATCTATCGTTATCAGCAATTGGAAACAATGGTAAAGAGAGGTTTGTGGTTTTTTCGGAAGGTGTTGATGGTTACGGATGGAGGAACTTGACGTCTGCGCTGAGATTGTTCATTTCTGTGGTGAGTTGTGTCGCAGGGGGAGGGGGGTCGAAGGCTGGGAATGTCAACCCTGGTCCTGGTGCAAGGGTATGGAGACCCCTAAGCTACCTGCTTCTAAGTGTGGTGGCAGCTGGTCTGCCCCTTTTTTTTCAAGGGAAATCAGGGGACAAGGTCTTAACAAAGGTATTCAAACTCTCTATGAAGATTGGGGCAGTTCAAGGAAAAATGGAAGAACGCTGTGGTGGTCACCAGATTGACTGAATCGTTTGGATGGCAAGAATGCGAACGTCTAATGGCAATCTTCCTAAAGAAATGGACCAAACCAACCCTTAGACCTATCCAATCTCTGTCAGTTGTAGCTTTTCTGGAGTCTACTTACGATGTTAAGGCTCTAGTTAAAGATGGGAATCAAATAATTGCGCCTCTTGAAGTGTGTTTTAGAGCATGGAAGCCAATTATGAACTACGTTGGTTACCCATTAGGGGGTTTGGTCATTTGGCATGCTGAAAGCCATTAGGGAACTTTGTGGTGGTTTTATGAGGCTCAGTTGCCCGTTAGACGATCCAGAGGTGTAGTGTAAGTTGAAAATTCAGGTTAAGGAGGGCCCTCTTGGCCGCATTCCTCAGGTGGTTCCAGTGGAAGACCAAGGGAATCAGTATCCTGTTCAGATTTTCGTAGTTGAGGGAGTGGCTATGCCGATCGGTGATGGTGGTTTGCCGGAGCCCAAGATTGGGGAAGGTGGGAATAGGACGCACACATGACCCAATCAAGGTATGCAGGCGGAGCCATACAGGTCCATTAGAACTGACAATATCAGTGAGGGCGTGAGTTTCTTCCCTGTGATTGGTGCGGTACAGAAGGGGAATGTGGGAAGCAAAAATTTGAATTCAAACAGCGCTTCCGTGGCCACGAAGGAAGGAGATTGGTCCGTTGGTGTTAGATATCAACTCAATGGAGGGGAAAATCCCTCGCTGAATGATTGGGGGAAAAATCTGATGGTCATGGATGGTAGAAATGAGAAATTCAACACTCATCAAGGGGCAAAGCAGTCTTCTAATAAGCGTGGGGCTAACAGTCCTTCCAAAAATGGGTGGAGGATTGAAAACCGAATGAGGAAAAAGGGGAATGCTCAGGGGTATCGAAGGAAAGTACGGAGGTTTCAAATGTTTCGATAGTAGAAAGTAATAGTGGTCCACAAACCCCTTGACCCTTGTTTTATGGATGGCAGGGGTAGTTCTGGTAATTGGAACTTTTCAAACCCTTTGAATGTATTGGGCAAAGATTCCTTGGCCATTAATAATTCCCTAAAAGAGACCCAGGAGGAGACCCAAGCCAAGGAAGTGGAGGTGACTCCTCACGAAGGCGAATCTTGGTCGATGGTGGAAGCTGAGCAGTCGGATGCTCTTGTTTTAGCTAATAGAAGGGAGGGGGAGCCCAGCGTGGATCACAATGCAGTGCAGCCCTTTGGTTTTCATGGTATGAACAATCAAACAAACCTTCGCAACTACTGGTCAAGCATGATGATGAACGATGATATAACTCAGCCCCTTCTTCAGGTGGAGTGGAAGGAATGGTATTCAAGGTTATCAAATAACGGTTGTATTCCCTAGTACCCAAGTATGTACAATCCTATTTGCTCTTAGGCTCTAGGGGTAAGGGTATTCTGGGTCGTGGACCTTCATCAAGTGAAAAAAGGGATTTGCCAGCGGTTGCAGTCCCCAATTCCTCTGAGAGGGATCTGGTGTTGGTGGAAGATCCGATTGAAGCAAGGACTTGGAAGTATAGGGGATTTTCATTCTAATATGGGAATAAAGGAGTGGTCTGAGAATGGGGGTAGTGATAATTCTCTTAATGTTGCCGTAGTGTATAATCGATCGATTGGTGAAAATGTCAAATTGTAATATGAAGGGGCTGAATGTTGGGTAATGACACCAGTGGATGAAACGCCTGATCCAGTAGCTGCAGTCACTCGTTGGGTGCTAGAAAAAATTGAAGAAGTCAGCAATGTAATGGGCATCTCCTTTGAGGGTATGGAAGAGGAATCATGGGCTTCTTGAGAAAAATCAGATAAAGGGAACTCAAAATCATAAGCAAGAGAGAGTCAAGGGTGGCAAGATTCCGAGAGAACTTAAAAACCTACAGTGCAACACCTCTTATGATAAAGGTGAAGCTTCTGTTGAGAGATCATTGGAGAGGAAGCTCAGGGGTCTTAGAGGTTTGTCAAGATGAAGCTCAGAATTATTTCTTAGAATGTAAGGAGCCTGGGATGCGGAGATAAGAGAATCATGGTTCGAAATCTTCGCAATTTACACAGGGCAGATGTAGTAATTTTGCAGGAAACCAAGCTAGAGGTTATTACTCCGTCGTTGATTAAAGAAATCAGTTGCTTTAGGGATGTTGGATGGATTCCGTTACCTTCCCAAGGTAGGGCAGGGGGCATCCTTATTCTTTGGGATAAAAATAGAGTGGAGGTTGTTGACAGTGTGTTGGGCGTTTACTCTTTATCAGTTATTGGACATATTAGGGGGGACCTTCACTGTTGGATAATCTCTCGTGTTTATGGCCCCACAAACTCAAGCCTATTGTCTGAATTTTTGTTGGAGCTAGAAACAATCCGATCTCAACAGAGTCTTCCTTGGTGCATCGGAAGAGACTTTAATGAGGTTCTGTATGTGGAGGAGAGGCATGGGGGGAAGAGAAAATCCCGAGGTATGGACTTATTTGGACGATTTGTGGATAGAATGGGTCTTATGGATATGTCGATCGCAAGCCCTCCTTTTACTTGGTCAAACTTTCAGGCCAACCCAACCATGAGTAAGCTTGATAAATTCTTGATTTCTTCAGAGTGGGATGACTTATTCTCGCTGGTGGTTTCCATGGCTCTCCCCAAACCGGTATCCGATCACTTGCCTATTTTCCTAGGTGGGGGTGAAATCTCGGCTGGCCCAAAGCCTTTCCGCTTCCAACTCATGTGGCTGAAGCATCCTGGTTTTGTGGATACCATATAATATTGGTAGAACACATGTGAGGTTGTTGGTCCTCCTAGTCAGATTTTTAGGCTAAAGCTGAAAGTCAAGTGGGACAAGCTAAGAAGGCGGAACAAGAACGTCTTTGGAAACAATGAGGAATGAAAAATCAAAGCATTAAAAATGGGATGATAAAGAGATGCAGGTGGGTTTGTCTGACAAAGAGAGAGGTCTTAGAATGGTGGCAAAAGATGAATTTGGTAGGGTGGCGGAAATGGAAGAGATTATGTGGAAGCAAAAATCTAGGGTCCATTGGTTAAAGGAGGGTGATGAAAATACAGCTTTCTTTCACAAAATGGTATCTTGTCATAGAGGAGTGAACATGATTCATTAGCTTAAGATTGGGGATTCTTACATGTATAATGAGATGGAAATTCGAACCCGGATGGAGGATTATTTTATAAACCTTTTCTCTAAGCCTTACCCTAGGCACCCAACGGTTGACGGCCTCCCTATCCCTAGAGTTTCTGAGTCTAATGCGGCTTGGTTGGAGAGACTTTTCTTTGAGGAGGAAGTTAAGGCAACATTTTGGGATGTAAAGGGCGACAAGGCTCCAAACCCAGATGGTTTCTCTATAGCTTTTTACACTTCTTGTTGGAAGGTGGTGAAAGAGGATTTGATGATGGCTTTCGACGACTTCTTCCATAGGGGTTTCCTTAACAAAGGTAGTGATTCTTCATATCTTTCCTTAATCCCTAAAAAGGAAGGTGCAGAGTTGGTGAGTGATTTTCGGCCAATTAGTCTCCTTGGGAGTACTTATAAAATCATTTTTAAATGTCTTGCTTCTAGACTTAAGACTGTACTCCCATTAGTGGTATCTCAAGCTCAAGGTGTTTTTCTAAAAGGAAGATCGATTATGGATGGTTCCCTTTCGCCAATGAATGCATTGATTCTCGAATTAAAGAAGGTATGTTGGGGTTCTTCACAAAGTTGATATGGAAAAAGCCTATGACCATGTGAGTTGGAGTTTTCTGCTTGATGTGCTTAGAAGACATGGCTTTGGTGTTAAAAGGCGGTTATGGATTCATAAATTTGTTAGCCTCAATTCTAATTAATGGGATTCCTTCAGGAAATTTTGGGTGTTCCCGTGGGCTTAGGCAAGGTGACCCTATTTCCCCCCCCTCCTCCTTTTTCTCTTGGTGGTGGAAGTGATGGGTAGTATGCTTAACAAGCAGTGGAGGTAGGGATGTTAGAAGGATTCAACGTGGGGGCAAGCGGGATGTCAGTTTCTCATCTTCAGTATGCTAATAATACGTTGATTTTATGCAACAATTCCCAGAAGCAAATTAGGTATCTCAGATGTATCTTGAGGTGTTTTGAGGTAGTGTCTGGCTTAAGGGTCAATTTTCATAAAAGCTCGTTGATTGCAGTTGGTGTGGTTCCCGACATAGATTTATTGGCTACCGATTTGGGCTATAGGATTGGTTCCCTTCCAACCACTTATTTAGGCCTCCCTCTCGGAGCCTCCTATAAAAGGTTGGATGTTTGGACTCCGGTAGTCGAAAGAATGCAAAGGAGACTATCCGGATGGAAAGCAAACTATCTCTTCAA
This sequence comes from Platanus orientalis, assembly GCA_025762735.1. NCBI lineage: Eukaryota > Viridiplantae > Streptophyta > Magnoliopsida > Proteales > Platanaceae > Platanus > Platanus orientalis. The sequence continues at coordinate 30,239 of JAOXJP010006417.1, read as the reverse complement.
AGAGGGAAGAATGGCGCTCCTTAAGGCCACGTTTGCTAATATTCCCATCTACTTTATGTCCCTGTTCAATATCCCGCGATCAATAGAGTTAAAAATTGAGAAGCTCCAAAAAGAAATCTTATGGAAATGCAGTGATAGCTCTTCTGGTTTGCATCTTGTGGCTTGGGATATTGTCTGTTTTCCAAAGTCAAAAGGGGGAATGGGTCTCCAAAAGTTGGGTGAAATGAACACTACCTTACTATGTAAATGGTTGTGGCGATTGAAGCTGGGGGAAGATTGGTTATGAAAGCGGATGTTAGTGGAAAAGTATGGGATTTCTGATGTTTGGAACCCTAATGAGATTCGCAGACCTCATGGTAGCAGTTTATGGAAAGGAATAGTGAAGCACTTAGATTATTTCAAGATGGGGATTGGCTATGAGATTGGTGCGGGGTACAAAATCTGTTTCTGGGAGGATAAGTGGTGTGGGGAAATGCCGCCCAAGGATATATTCCTAAGTGTTTTCTATTTGGCTACTAATAGGCTTGTGAAGGTGGCAGAGTATTTGGAGAGGAGTCCTAATGCCATTGTTTGTAATCCAAGGTTCAGAAGGGCTGCCTTAAATGGGAGGCCCCTCACATTTGCAGCTATGGAAACGGTGGGAAGGGTCCGACTAAATGTGAATCAGGCTGACAAATGATGGATGGGTAGTGCTGATGGATGTTTCTATGTTAAATACTGTTACATTCTTATTGACTCCTCCTGAGACATGAACATTCCTTGGAAATCCATTTGGAACCATATGGTCCCCTTAAAAGTGCAATTTTTTCTTTGGATGGCAGCTTTAGGGAAAATATCTACAATGGATATTCTATCCCACAAAGGCATGTATCTCACGAATATTTGTTTGTTGTGCTACAAGGACAGAGAGTCTATCTCCCATTTGCTAATCCATTGCCCTTTTACATCAAATGTATGGAAGGCTCTCCTGAATGATTTTGGGATGACTTGGGTAGCTTCCCCTGATGTTAACAACCTTCTTGCTAACTGGAGATCAGCATCCTTTACCCCCAAGGGGAAGTTGTTGTGGAGTATGGTGCCCACTTCTATTTGGTAGTCGGTTTGGAAAGAAAGAAACAATAAGGTTTTCGATAGTTATGCGGAGCCTTCCATCCAAGTGTATAGAAAGGCTAACAATATGCTTCTCTTTTGGGCTCGGAGATGCCAAGTTTGTGATAATGATCACAGGGGAGGTTTGTTGAGGGATTGGAAGTCTGCCATTGGCTTAGTGTAGCCCGTTGTTTTTGGTTTTGTTCTCTGTTTTGTTTTGGTTTTGCTCTTCCTTTCTGTGTTCTTCCTCCCCTCTTTTTTCTCAATAATTTTTTTTTCTCTTATCAAAAAATGAAGTTCTCAAATTCTCTTTCAACTTCTTGGATTCAAAAATCTTTATACAATCACTTTTAGTTGTATTCAGTGTAACAAAATGAAACAATGGCTATAAACTGGACACAAAGTTCTTGAAAGAAGAGTCGTCAACAATCCTAAACGGCAGCTCTTTCCGAATTATGAAGCAAGCAAGTTCTCTTCTACTTCATTCTTGATCAAATTTCGATGCAACTTGTTGAATCTGATATCCCCTTAGTAAGTGAGAAAAGTTGTTGTGATGAATTTCCTTTCTTTCAAAAATTGTAGCAGTAGATATGAAGAAGCAACAGGGTGTTATCTTGTTGTCTAATAAGGCCAAAAGAGAGGAGATGAGACGAAACGAGAATATGGCAAATGGATTCATATGGAGGAAAAGCTCAATATAAAAATCAAAGGTATCATGGTTAAAAGATGGTGACAAAAATTCAAAGTTCTTCCACAATTTTGCGAATATGCGGGCTAAAGCTAAATCCATCAGCAAATTATTGATTAATAGAGGAGTTATGGATGACCAGCAGATTGTGTCATATACCTCTATTTTTTTTTGCTTATCTTTTCAGTGATCCAGTTGTGAATAGTTTAAAAGGTCTTGATTTTAGCTCCAACTCTGAGAATAGTAAAGAATCTTGAAAGGCCTTTTTTCTGAGGAGGAAGTCTTAGAAGTTCTAAAAAGCTTGTGTGAGGATAAAGCCCTTGGCTTGAATGATTTCCCCATGAAATTCTATAAAGAATTTTGGGTGGTCATTGGGGGAGGATGTGAAGAAATCAGTGTCTAGATTTCATTAAAAATAACCCTTTATAGAAGTTTAAACACCACTTCCATTGCACTCCTTCTTAAAAAGAGCAGTGTGGCGAAGCTTAAAGATTTCAGACCCACTAGTCTCTTGGGCAGCTTTTATAAGCTCCTTGCAAAAGTGCCTGCCAGAAGGCTTAATGATATTTTGGATAGAATCATTACCCCATCTCAAAATGCTTCCATCAAAGGCCAAAAGACTGTTTTCTTATAGCTAATGAATGTATTGATGCATGGTCTGAGGATAGAAAAGATAGGCTTCTATGTAAGGTAGAGATGGAAAAGGTTTATGATCATGTCAACTGGGATTTTTTGAATGACATTATGCTTAAAATAGATTTTGGTAGAAAATGGAGGCACTGGATTAGAATGAGTATCTCATCAACTTCTTTTTTGGCTCTTGTCAACGTGTGTTCTGAAGGCTTCATTCATGGGAGTAGAGGTTTGCGTCAAGGGGGCCCCTTATCCCCATTGTTGTTCAATCTGGTTATGGAAGTTCTGAGCTGGTTGGTTGCAAAGGCAGCAATTCGAGCTAATTGAGGGTTGTATAAAGTTGGGTGGGATGGTCTTGAAATATCTCAGGTTCAATTTGCCGGTGACACTCTTCTTTTTGCAAACTAATATTGATCAAGTGCTGAATCTAACGTGTTTTTTGTTAATGTTTGAGACAATTTCAAGCCTAAGGGTTAATCTCAATCAAACCAAGCTTATGAGGGTCAATTCCATTATGAACTTGCAGGAGTTTGCCGACATGTTAAGATGCTAAATTGAGGTCTTGTCGACATATATTCGGGGCTTCCTTTAGGTGCAAGATTAAGAGGATGTTTGGTTCGGATTCTAGACTCCAATTCTAGTGCATAATCGATTTTGAACCTTAAAATAGAATTTGGTTTGGATTCTAAAATCAAATTATATGTATTAGAATCAGAATCAGAGCCAAAATCAGAATAACTCACCAGGTCAATTCTATTGATTTTGCGCTTGACGGAGCAAAATCGATTCTTGCGATTTTGCACTGAAAACTAAAGGGTCTCGATAAAACCCTTCTCATTCACTCCCCTATCTTTCATTGGAAGGTCTGTGAGCAAGTTCATTCTCCACGTATGTGTTTCATCCCTAAAACATCTCTCTCTCTACAAGAAGCTTTCAAAACCCGTTAGTCTCTCTCTTTCTGGTTCGAACTAGCAAAATCATCTCGCCCCCTTTTCTTCCCTTGCAACACTCGAAAGAATTGACCTAATGCTTAGTGGGACCATCTCTCTCTCTCCCTCTCTCTCTCTCTCTCTCAATCTCTCTCTCTCTCCTTTCTTCACGCTTCCCATTCAACTCTCGAAATGCAGAATCACAATTTGTTGAACTAGGTTCTTCCGAAACACATAGAGTTTGTAAAGAACTTTAGGTCCTGCCTAACTTGAAGGATAAGTTCTGAAATGATTTGGGGTGGTAGAACATGTTCAGGGCTATGTGGATAAGTGCAAGCTAGATTTGGTAGGACAACATACAGTTTGCCTAAAATAAGAATGAACTTTGTTGGACAACTTACAGTTTGCCTAATGTACAGTTTCTACAGGATGTGGTAATTATGAACTTTGTTATTCAAAATAACTTGTTGGACATTACACACTCCTACTGATATTTGTAGTATAGCCATAGATTACGTTGCGTGGACTCTTTGGAGTGATATACAAGATTCAATCAAAAGTTTGATTGAATTTTTGAGTGGGAGGATGATTACTGCTGAGGTTCCACCAACACAAGAACAACCTCCACCCCCACCATTGCATCCTTGTTTAGTCAAGACTATAATATCACTCTTAGAAGAGATGGATGGCATGAAGAAAGGGAGTGAGATATATATTGATGCATTGGATATTTTCAAAGATCCCGTGAATAAGGAGTTTTTTGTAACCTTGGATCCTATGATACGACCAACATGGTTGCGTCATCAACTTAATAAAGAATACACTTGACACCAATGGAGGTGATTTATGTGAGATAGGCATGACACCAATGTCTCATTTTTTGGACTTTTTTTTTTTTTTTTGAAAAACCGTACTTAAATGCATTAAAAACAACATTATATGGTTTATGTGGTAGGCATGAGACTGGTGATTAATTTTTTGAACAATTATATAGATGTATTTTGAGTACAACCTTATGTGGAAGTGATTTATATGGAATGTGCTTTATATGATGTAATATTCTAGAATGGATGTACTTTTTAATATGAATGTTTTTTCTGTATGATATGATTTTCATATAAATGTTGTTTAAATGGATATGGATGTGAATTTGTGAACAAATAGAATGAATAGAGATGATGTTATTGAAGAATCTTTGATGGCATTGGTCCTAATAGCATGCTTGCAAGGATATTTAGATTTGATGATACCCAGGCAATCTTTGCACAATTCAATATTAATAGGGAGTGATTTTCTACATGAAGTAATATATGACAGCCCACCTATCAAATGTCAAAGGTTGTTTCATATGCAACGACGTATGTTCTTTAGGCTTGCATATGCATTACGAGAAAGAAACTTTTTGTCTGATACACGGCACATTAGTGTCGAGAAACAAAATGCCATGTTTACCTATACTATCGATCAAAATGAGAGTAACTTACTCGTCAGATAGGTTTCAACATTCTAGTGAAACAATTAATCAACATTTTCATAATGTGTTGAATGTTCTAGCCAAGTTTGCAAAAGAAATTATTGTGCATCGTTCATTCGATTAAACCCCTCTAGAGATTTCTACAAACCGAAAGTATATGTCATGGTTTAAATATTGCATTGGTGCAATTGATGGAATACACATTAGTGTTGTAATTCCAGCTTCAGATTAAGTTCCTTACCGGTCTGGTAGGAAAAGAGGTACAATACAAAATGTGATGGTCGTGTGCGTGATTCACTTGGATATGGGCTGGATGGGAGGGAAGTGCACATGACTCTCGAATTTTCAACAAAGCATTATACACCCCAAGTTTACACTTGCTTCAAACAAGTAAAACTAGAAGTTCATTTTTGAATTTAAAGACAATGAGTTATATGCTGAATTTAATTGTGTATTAGGTAAATATTACGTGGTTGATGCGAGGTATCCAAATAAACCAGGATTTCTTGCACCATATCGAAATGTACGTTATCATCTTCACGATTTTCATCGTAGAGGTCAAAAACTACGTTAGGGTAATGAAATATTCAATTATGTTCATTCCTCATTGAGGAATATTATTGAAAGATGTTTTGGTGTGTTAAAGGTGTGATTCTCAATCTTAAACTAATGGCTCCTTACAAGTTCAAAACAAAAATTCTTATTGTAGTTGCATGTACTTTACACAATTTCATACGACAAGAAGCTCATAGAGATTGATTATTTCAAGAATATGATATTGATGATTTGGTAGTTCTTAATCGGACTGACGTAGGCGATGATGATGATCCAAATGAGAATGTTCCATCACAATTGCAACAAGAGATGGGCACATTTAGAGATAAAATTGCAACTGCTATGGAACATGAGTTAGGAGAAATACATCCATAATGTAGTTTTATGATTATTCTATAGTTCTAATTGCTTAGGGTGGGTTGAATGACTTTTTAATACTCATCACATATATGTGATTTAGTTTTTATGCCCTTACTATGATTTTGGTACTCTAATATCTCATTTATGGGCAATGTAGGTATTTTATGCATAATTTATGTTGAAATATCAATTCTGAACGTTCTTAAACCAAACAGGATTTTGATTCTGTAAAGTGAAATCAGCTTCCAAAACCAGGTTTAACCAAATAGGATTCTGGATTATGATAATCTGATTATGAGAATCAAGAATTAGAATCTAGAATCCGAACCAAAAAGGGCCTAAGATCAAAGGCCATTTGGAATCACATTGATGAAAGAGTCAAGAGGCAACTTGACACATGGAAGTCTAATCTCCTATCCAAAGGATATAAGCTCACTCTTCTTTAAAGTATGCTCTCTAGTCTCCCAATCTACTACATGTCTCTTCTCGTGATCACCAAGACAATCATTCAATGCTTGGAGAAAGCTATGCATAGATTTCTTTGGGAGTCGACTGACGATAAAGCTAAGATCCACTTGGTTGATTAGAGTCGAATATGTTCTCTTATCGATCATGGTGGCATAGGTCTCCAATCTCTAAAGATAATGAATAAGGCATTATTACATAATTGACTTTGGAGATATGGGGTTAAAAAGGAGGCTGTTTAGAGGAAGCTGATTGCTGCCAAATATGGAGCTTGTGCAAGAAATTGGATGAGTGTAGTGCCAAATGGTCCTTCCAGCACGAGGCTTTGGAAAGCCATTGCAGATGGCTATGTCGATTTCAATGATTGGGTAACTTTTAAGGTCAGGACGGGGACCGAAGTTTGATTTTGGTTTGATTCTTGGTGTGGCAGCCCTCTCTTTAAGGATTTTCCAGACATTTTCAAATTGTCCCACTATAGGGATGGGCTTGAATCCGACCACATGTTTAGGTTGGATAATAATGTGAGCTAGGACTTACATCTTCAGAGATCTCTCAATGATTGGGAAGTTGATCTACTGTGTGAGCTTCTCTCTCATCTTGAGGATGCTCATTGGGGTAGGTGTGCTGATGACGATGCCCGTCTATGGATGTTTGACCCAAGTGGGGTGTTATCTATAAAGTCTAGCTATCGTTCAATGATTTCCCATGAGGTTGGAAGCATCATTTGGAACCATGCTACCAACAAATGCTGGTTTTCTTCTTCAACTCGTGTATTGGAGTTGAACTATCACTGTGGACAATTTAATGAGACATAGTTTCATATGGCTAATAGATGTCGTATGTGTTTCTCCGAAGCCAAATCTGTAAGCTACTTGTTTCTCCATTGTGATGTCTCTTATTTGGTGTGGGCATACAGTTGGAATTTGTGGGAAAGAAAGAGAGGAAAAAAAGGAGAAAAAAATAAGAGAAACGCAAGGAGAGAGTCTTGTTTTTTCTCCCATACGGTATTGTTCTTTATTATTTATTAGGGTACAACAAGATACAAAATACCATTATACCTTCACACACGCACACTGCATATACGCCTACACTCCCCCTCAAGCTGAGCGATAGACATCAAAGAGACCCAGCTTGCGAGTCAAAGACAAAAACAAATCACGACCAAGACCCTTTGTGAAGATGTCTGCATGTTGATCCCCACTCTCTATAAACGGTGGACAAATGACGCCAGTAAGGAGTTTTTTCCGAATAAAATGACGACCAACTTCAATATGTTTGGTACCACCATGTTGTACCGGATTATGAGCCATGCTAATGGCAGCCTTATTATCACAGTAGAGGAGCATAGGAGAAGTGACAGGAAAACCAAGCTGAGAGAAGAAGACGCAACCATAAAAGTTCACAAACACCATGAGCCATCAAACGGAACTCGGCTTCAGCACTAGAATGGGTAACAGATTGTTTCTTGTTTCACCAAGTAACGAGATTACCACCAACAAAAGTGTAGTAGCCAGAGGTTGAGCGATGACTAGTGAGAGAACCAACCCAATCCGCATCAATATAACCCTCAATAAGTAAATCAGATCATCGAGAGTACAATAGACCAGCACTAGGATTGTACTTAAGATAACGAAGAATACGATACACAGCATCAAGATGCACAGTAGTTGGGGCATGCATAAACTGACTCACAATGCTAACAGCATAGGCAATGTCAAGCCTAGTGATAGTAAGGTAAATAAGAAGACCCACTAGACGTTGATATCTGTCAGCATCAATAAGTCTGTCTCCCACATCCGCAGTAAAGCGATGATTGATATCAATTGATGTGGCAATAGGTTTGCAGGTAGTCATACCAGTTTCTGTAAAAAGATCCAAAGCATACTTCCGTTGAGAAACATAAATGCCCTTCGTAGACTGAGCAACTTCAATGCCCAAAAAATACCTAAGTTGGCAAAGGTCTTTAATCTCAAACTCACATGCCAACCTCAGTTTTAACTGAGAGATCTTCACTGGATCATTACCCGTGGCAATAATGTTGTCCACATAAACAATCAGGGCAGTAAGATTAGCACAACCAGTACTTTTGAGAAATAAAGTATGATCAGCGTGGCTTTGAAAATACCAAAACTCAAGGACAACAAAGCGAAATTGTTCAAACCAAGCTCGGGGAGATTATTTGAGGCCATAAAGGGCTTTCTTAAGGTGACAGACCTTATCTTTCGAAGAAGGTGGTAGAAAACCATGTGGAAGCCGCATGTACATTTCCTAAACTAAATCTCCATGAAGAAAAGCATTTTTTACATCAAACTGGTGGAGAGGCCATCCCTTGTTAGCAGCAATGGAAAGAATGACTCAAACAGAGTTGAGCTTAGTGATAGGAGCAAAAGTCTCTTGATAATCAATCACATATGTTTAAGTGTATCCTTTTGCAACCAGCCAAGCCTTATAACGATCAACAAAGTCATCAAGTTTGAGCTTGACAGTATATACACATTTGCACCCAACAGGAACTTTATTCCGAGGCAGATCAATAATATCCCAAGTGCCATTTTTTTCAAGAGCAATCATTTCTTCCTAGATAGCAGTCTTCCACTGTGGTTGAGAAAGAGCGTCTGCAACACTACGAGACACAGACACAGAAGATGAGGCAAGAGTAAAGCGACGATACGAAGAGGATAAAGACTAATAAGACACAAAGTTAGTTAAAGGATATTGGACACAAGATCTAACACCTTTTCTAAGGGCTATAGGAAGATCAAAGTCATGAAGAGCATAATGATTACCTGTATGAGGAGCTTGAGCCGAAGAGAAATTTTGGCCGAAAACGAGAGAAACAGTCAAAGTGTCTGATTTCTTCTTTCCGGGATAAACTTGAAGAACCTTCTCCCCCTCACCATGAACACCCAAGTCAAAGATAAAAGCTAGAACAGGAAAAGGAGGAGAAGACTCTGCAGAAGAATGTTCCCCCTAGGAAAAACTAGGAGAAGAAAAAAACTAAATTGTTTCATGAAAGGTAACATCCATAGAAACAAACCGTTGCCGAGAAGCAGGATGATAACACTTGTAACATTTCTGGCTAGGAACATACCCTAAGAAAATGCATTTAAGAGCTTTAGGATCAAGTTTAGACCGCTAGGATTTATCCACATGTACATAGCAAATGCACCCAAAGACTTCAGGGGGAATAGGGAATAAGGATGCAGGAGAAGACAAGACCTCAAAGGGTGACTGAAAGTTAAGCACGCGGCTAGGCATTCTATTAATGAGAAAGGCCGATGTCTGAACTGCATCTGACCAGAAGGTTTTGGGAACATTCATAGTGAACAACAATGCACGAGCCATTTCAAGTAAATGCCTACTTTTTCTCCACAACCCCATTTTGTTCTGGTTTACCAGGACATGTTATTTGATGAAGAATTCCCAACTGGTCAAGAAATGAGGAAAAAACATGGGATATATATTCACCACCATTTTCAAACCGCAAAATCTTAATTTTCTTATTAAACTAGGTTTCAACCATCTTATGAAAGGAAACAAAAGAAGAAAAAACATCCCTCTTTGATTTTAACAAATAAATCCAAGTAACACGAGAATAGTCATCAATAAAGGTCACAAAATATTTAAACCCAGACAACGAAAAAGTAGGGAGCAGGTCCCCATACATCAGAATGAACTATATTAAAAATAGATTCACTTTTATTCAAACTAATTGGATAAGAGGTTCGACAATGCTTCGCATACTCACAACGACCGTAATGAAAGACAGAGCTACAACTAGAAGACAAATGTGGAAACAATCTTTTTAAAATAGAAAGAGAATGATGGCCTACACAGTTATACCACTGAGAAAGCTGCATGGAACTAAGATTGTCATCATTTATTGTAGAAGTTAAAATCTGTTGAACAAGTAATGCGGAATGTGGAGGGATATCCAAGATATATAGGTCATTGTCCTCATGTCCCCTATAAATCATTCTCCTCAAACTCAAGTCCTGAAAGACACAATGAGACGGAAAAAAAGTTATACTACAGTTTAAGGACTTGGTCAAATGGCTACCAGATAACAAATTTAAAGTAAACTTGGGAACATGAAGAACGGATGACAAAAATAGAGAACGGGTGGCAGGTATGTTTCCCTCGCCGGCAATAGATGAATAGGAATAATCGGAAATACGTACCTTATCCTTCCCAAAACAAATGGAATAAGAAGAAAAAAGAGAAGACGAACTAGTCATATGGTCAGAGGCCCCTGAATCAATAATTCAAGAGTGACTAGGAGAAGAGACACTAGCACTGAACGCAGAAGCAAAGGTACCTAAATGAGCAAACGAGGTTTAAGGAGAAGACGTAGATGTGTCCAAACTCGACATAAAGCGTCGCAGAGCCTCAATCTCATCGTGAGAAAATAAGCTAGAAGCAGAATCAGTAGATGGTGCAGGTGTAGTATCTGGAGTAATAGAGGTCACAAAATGAGCACTTGACCGGCCTCCATGAACAAAGCGAGAACCACCACGTCCTCCAGCAAATGAGTCACGTTAAGAACGACCCTAAAACTCCAGGGGGCAACCATGTAAGTCCCAACATGTGTCCTTTAAATATCCAAAACAACCACAATGATCACATTTGAATTTATCTCTCTCATCCCCTGAAAAACCGCCTTGACCACCTTTGAAACGATCACCACCACTACATCCACGAGAGCCACCACACTGATTAGAAGAGAGAACAACTGATTTTTCTATGGAAAAGAGTGATAACATGGCATGCCAACGATCTTCTTCTTCCTAGACATCTGAGTAAACTTCACTAAGTGATGGGAAGGGATCTTTCCCTAAAAACTGTATGCGAATACCATCTTATCTAGAATTGAGACCTGCTAAAAAATAAAGCACTCTTCTCTCTTCAACCTCCTTATGGTATTCAATATCTTCAGAATACTTAGAGCGATAACTCTTGTAGTAATCATTTTTTTGCCACATCCCTTCAAGTGTAAAATAAAAGGAATAGAGGGATTTGTCACCTTGACGGAAATAGGCCACCTGTCGCAGATCATACATCCTAGTTTTATTGCCTTTATTTGAATATGTTTGAATCATAGAGTCCCAGATAGCTTTGGCAATCAGTAGATACATGAAAGTGTTAGAAATCTCTAGCTTCATGGAATGGAGTAACCAAGACATAACAACAGCATTTTTTGCCTCCCATTTAGGAAAAGTATTAGAGCTGGGAGCTGGAGCTTTAGTCGCACCCGTTAGAGATCCGAGTTTCCCTTTACCAGTAATATATATTTGTGCAGAGTGAAACCAAGGTAGAAAATTGCTACCATCAAACCGAATTGTTGAAATGAGTGTTTGGATTATCAATTACCCCTTCCAGCCTGCCAGAAGACACGGATGTGATATCACTTGTTTCTAACATACTTGAAACATTAAAATAAGGGTATCACACGTCAACAAAACTTCCACAACTACAAATCTCACACAAACACAAGTGGGGATAGCACAAACAACAAGGTACACATACGGTTAGGCTTCAATAAGAGGTCTGGGAGGCGAAAACAACCCCGAATCACAGCAACAGGGAAATCACAACCACCAACATGCTTAATCACTCGCACAGTGATTAGCAATCAATAAAACATGATTAAAACATGATTAGAGAGACAAAATCAATTTTTGGAGCAAAAAAAACTGCAAAAAAAGTCAAGCTTTAAGGTACCTAGATGAAAACCTTCACCAACGCTTCAATTCTCCAACAAACAATGCGACACCACTTTTGAATGATCCCTTACAAATAAACGACTCAAATAGAAGAGATCATCCATCGAAAAAACCCCCGAGACAATCGAATCGAGCATTTTCTCATATTTGACTATTTTTGTTTTTTTATAAAATCGCCCAAAAAAACCTTGATCCAATCACTGAAAAATTATTAAAAACATCATGATAATTCATGATAAATCACCATAATCCAAACCCTTCTCTTATTGGTTCCAACCAATGTACTGACCTGTTGACATCAACGTCTGTATGGCTGACATCAGCAGTGTTCTTCGTCACGCTTCTCTGAGTCGGTCAGCCTTCAATTGTGAGGTAGCTCTGATACCAAGTTGAAATCTTTGGGAGAGAAGAGAGGAGAAAGAGAATGAGAAAAAGATGAGAGAAATGAAAGGAGAGAGTATTATCTTATCTCCCATACGATATTGCTCTTTATTATATACTAGGGTACAATAAGATACAAAATACCACTATACCCTCACACACGCACACTACATATACGCCTACAAGAATCCCACCTCCTATCCCCTTTCTTTCCGCTGAACATCTAACCAAATTAAAATCACCCCCTATACACCAAGGAAGATCCCACCGACCCTTAATATCATCCAATTCCCCTAAGAAATCGTCCACCTCTGAGCTCAAAGTAAGACCATAAACCCCTTAAAACACCCAATCTTCCATATTCCCTTTAATACAACATCTAATAGAAACCGAATAAGCACTAATCCCATAATCCAAAACCTCAAGAACATCATCATTCCAAATAACCAAGACACCACCAGAAGCACCCCACGAAGGAAGAGCAACCCAAGAATCAGAACAAGACCCCCACACATCCTTAATTACCAAATCAGACATCATTTGAATCTTAGTTTCCTGCAAGCAAATAATATCAGGTTTAACCTCATAAATACTATGATTAATGATCACCATTTTATCTCTATTTCCTAATCCTCTAACATTCCAAGACAAGATCTTTAAATCCATTAATCACTCCAACTAATACCCTTACCTCTTCTCAAACTCCCCTCAACTTGACACCCAGCCTTCTTATCATAACTTACAAAATTCTCAAGTTTTTTCATTTCATTTTTAAGCCTCTTAGATTCCCTGGAATTACACTCACCACCCATCAAACCAAAAGATCTTCTCATCTCAATCATTTTGAATAACTCCATTGTTTCTTGTTCCAAACCATCAAAAGACATTCTCAAAAACAAGCCAAACTTCTCAAGTTTATTCAACACCCACTCGGACACACTTTTCATCCCTCTCCTGAACCCCCTTAAACAATAATAAGTTTGGATCCTTAAACCAACTATGATTAACATTGCCAAGACCGGACCCTGACTTAAAGGACTCAAGAATTTGAAATTCCACCTCCCTCTCCCTAATTGCTAAAGGCACCACATTAAGAATTTCATTCCCATTCGACCCCATCCCCTCCCAATCCACTAAAACCAATTGTTTCCCCCTATCCGCACAATCACCATTCGAATCCAAATCGTCCTAAGTATTTCCTTGAATACAATTCTCACCCTTTCCCAAACAAACATGATTCCTGCACAAATCCTAAGCAGAAACCAACAAAGAATAATGGAATTTTGGAAAAAAAAATAAAATAGAAATTATCTTTAGCATAAGGATATGAAAAAGAAAACTTGGCAGAAATCTCCTACTGATCAAAAGCATGTTGAATAAGATTTAGGTTCTCTTTGTCTTTCACTTTTGGCTTTTCCAAGACCACCATACCCCCATTTGTAGCACAATCACGAGGGGAGTAGGAACCAGATAAGGATGGATCTCCCACAATAACCGGAACAGCCCTAATAGATAGCAACTAAGGACCCGTAACAGGATGAAGAGATTCTATCACCTTAGGAAGCAAAGCAAGAGTCTCCATCCAAACATCATTATACGAAACGAAATTCCCAAAAATCACATCATTGCGACCAAGAAATTCAGCACAAGTCACCCCATCATGCCTTAACAACTGAGAAATATAATCAACTGCAGGCTTCAAACGAGTAACCATAGTTGATTCCTCCCTTTCACCACTTACTTTTATCCAATTTAGTGTTAGAAGAAACCAACTGATTGGACAATACCTTAACCACCCCCGAACTTGATGAACCAGCAATAGTTACTGAATTCGAGATCTTCGAACACCAAGAATCTATGCTACTTCCATTATCGGCCCAAGGCAAACCCTCCATAGAACCCTACAACAAAGCCCCTTAGTTTGGATCTTTGCTTGCATCTTTCTTCTTCGCACCACATCCCTGAACATCAACCAAAACAAAACAACCTCCATCAGTTTCATCCTCCTCAACCATACCCCAATTCGCTCCCAGTTTCTTCGAGTCAATGGATTCATAAAGGTTCCATCTCAATTCAAGAGGCAGATTACGACCATCCATCTCACACTTCTTCATTTTATTATTTTTACCATTCAAATAGGATAACGACTCCCCATCTACAGCTCTTGCACCATCAAAAGACATGGCTTGATTTCGACCATCAAACCCAGCCCCATTCAATAAATCTCTCGGCCCAACTTTTTGAACCTAAATCTCATCCAGTTCATTAGAATTATGAAAAACCAAAAAAGAATTTCTTATTAAATTACCTTTTCTACCCCTTATTTTTTCCCTGCTCTACAATCTTACCATTATTACCTTGCCTATAACCATACTTCACCGTGTGCCATCCTTTAGACAATTCCAACTCACATGCTAAAGAAAAAGCAATCCCCTCCCCCCCTGAAACCACTTTCGTTTCCATCCCTTTCCCATTCTAGTGAAACAACTCATAGTTCAAAAATCCATTTTGCTTACGACTCCACCGGATCAGGTGTAATACCAGCAACAAATTTCAACCTCTTCGGAGGAGCAGACATATCATTCAATTCAAATTACTCACACTTTTCCCACCAAACCAACCACCTGCACCGATTTTGAAGCAGCGACCACCCCATCTCGACCACCGGCTGCCAGCGTGACCAATTCATCCTCTCCAACAAAACTTTCAGATACAGTCAGATCTCCATCAATAGTAATAACCACTGGAAAGTATCTACCTTGATCGATCATCGCTAATAGCCAAGGAATATTTCTCAGGTCACCTTCCACAAGTAGTAAATGAACCCATCTCAACTCTTCACATGAAGTTTTTCGATCCACAGAGCAAAGCCCCCCACAAATATTCCCAATCACTAAGAATATCTCCGCAATCCAAAAACGGAAAGGCAACCCCCATACCTCAATCCACCTCTTTTTGAATAAGCTATCATAACGAATAGCTAGCAAACAAATTCCGACACTCTGAGGACAATCCCAACACAATTCCATTCCACCAGAGAAGCAACCTCATGAACGTCTGGACAGATAAAGAGAGCTCTATCTGAATCGATCAGAACCCATTGCAATGAATCCAAAAGGCCAAAACTCTCATCCATAAAATCAACAAGATTGTGCCATTCAACAACCAGATCATTCTTCAAACTAAGAACCGCTCAAGACCAAACTTCCTCCATCTTCTCACCCCCACTCCTACTTGCATTGACAGCCCAATCCTTTTCCCTACAAATCACATCTACCGATGTTGCATTCCAATTAGTAGCACAATATCCAGACGAAGCCAACCGAACTCCCGAAAGAGGAAACGAAGAGGAATATAACGAACCTTTCTCTGCTAATGGAATTTTGCCAATGCCATCACCCACAAAAGAACAGTGAAGGACATAACCAATGTTTTCCCACCCACTTCCTTTACTCCCCTCTAGTATGATAATAACAAACTCCTTACCACCTCGTAACGTTTCAGCCACCCTCAAAAATCTCCGTTTCCCATTAATCCTACCACAAACAAGGACAATACGAACTCCATCATCTTTTGTTCTAAAAAATGAAGGCAGATTAGAAGACTGACTTGCCTGAACAAGCACCTCAACGAACCACGGCACCAACGACCACTTAAATTTAATAAAAGCTAAGAATAGTTTTCGACGTTCATGGATTCTAAGCGCCTTCACATTACACGCAAACTCCACCACTAAATCAAAAAAAAAAAAAATTCTCTCAATAATAATCAATTGCTCCATTCTACCAGCATCACTGCACCGCTGCATGACACAGCACATCACTAGAACTGCGTGTGTGCATGCCGGAAAACATGACAACACTACCAGCAACATCGATAGACACCACTGGAAGAATGCAACTTTGGGAAAAGAAATTTCAGATGGTTGAAAGAAGAGAATAAAGGAAGATTAAGGGAGAATAAAGGGAAATGAGAGACCCTTTCTCATTTCCTTAATACCATATCTTTGTCTCGGGAAAACTAGGGGAGAAAACCTTTCTCCTTCTCTCTTCAAAATTGATGTAGAAGAATAGAAAATGTGACAAAATTGATATAGAATATTCCAAGGATCTGAAGTAATTGTTAGAGTTAAAGTGCAGAAGCAAATTAAATCAAGAAAGGAACTTAGAACACTCAAATAGCCACAAAACTTGAGAAATATGAAACAGGATTAAAGAAAAGAGGATAGAATGAAATAGAACAGAAAAGAATAAGAAAAGAGAGAAAAGGAAGCCCAAAGGGCAATTCTGGAATTTCGTAGTAGAACCCTTGAAATTACCAAAATACCCCTGATCGTGCGTCAGAAAATTATGAAAATTTTCAGATATTTTCTGACTTGCACAAGGTGCTACAGTTCGAATTTCATGCAATATGAATAAGATTTGCTATATAAAAACATGAAATTTCAAAAAGCTCAAGATTCATTTAATGGAGGTTTAAGAGAAAACCATGGAATTTTTTAGAATTGGGAGGGAAATAAGAGAGGAGTTAATAGGGAAAGAGAGCCCTTAGGATTAGGTATAAAACCCCAGGTGCAAAGGCACCAGGGCCCGACACATCAGCATTAAAAAGTGAAAAACATACTCCAAAAAAGTGAATCACTTTTTCGAGACTGATGTGTCAGGCTCTAGTGCCTTTCGCACATCTTTTGCATCTGGGGTTTCGCACCAAAGCAAAGCTCGAAAGAGATGGCTTTTGTAAGGAAAATATTACCTTGAGTATGAGCCCACGAGATATAAAATTAGAAACTTGCTAACACCTAAACTCGGAGACCAAGTAATACTAAAAACTTACTTTCCTAATTTAAAAACTACTAAAAACTTCAAACTTGTTGCTTAAAACATACTAAAATCAAAAACCTTCTAAAACATGACTTTCCTAAAGTCTAAAACTACTAAAAATTAAGACTTTCTAAAACTCAACTTTCTAATAACACTATTCCCACATCTCTTTGATAACCCTATCGTAATTTGGTCATTACTATTTCCAATCACCTCGAATTTGCACAATTTGGTATCGTTAGAAAGGTAACTGAATAACCTCTCCAATGACACCAATATCAAGCCAATAAGGAAAGTTTTGACCCTTGAAAACTTTGGGTAAAAGTAAGTTATGGGATTACAACTGACAATTAAAACAAAAAAAAAAACTAACTAGTAGACAACACGTGGAGCCATGGTCTCTAATTTCTTCTTCTTCACACTATATGCTTCTGCATCACCTTACCCAATTGCAAGGGGTGAACTACACAAATTCTGTTCCACTATTCCACAATATTTAGGGCTATATATACCATCAAATAATATGTCCTCGGATCTTTCTCACTACTTTGGCCAATGTCCTTTTTGGCTTTCCATTCGTCCTTTCAGAACCTTCAATATAAATCATATTAATGTCAACCATATCACTCCTCACTGGTGCATTTGTTCTGTAAGTCTTCAGTTGCGCTCATTGCAAACCATTGAATATTTTGAAGAATTCTAGCTGCTGAATTTGAAAAGTGATATTATTACATAATAAAGGTAAAATCTTTTAGCAATTCTTTTTAAAAAGATCAATCTTCGATTATATCAAAGTAGGTCCTTTTTTTTTAAAGATAAGGAAATACATTAAAAGCCCAAAACAAAACAGCAGCAGCATAAGACATGCTCCAGGATACAGACAAGCAACCTAAAGAAAGAAAAGAAAACTACACACAGAACAAAAATAACACAAAAAACTACACCAATAAGACAGAAGGATAATGGAGTCCCAATCAAACATCCAAGCTTCATGGCTAGGCCGAACACCATCGGGAACAGCAGATGACCAATCATAGAGGCATGAGGGAACAGAATCACGCAATTTTCGGTTTGGGACTGGCAAGCCTTCGAAAAGCCTCCTATTTCACTCTTTCCAAATAGACCAACAAATCGCCATGGGCATCATGGATTAGATCACCTTCCCCAACATGTTCCAGTGACGAGGAGGCTGCGAAGGCCAGCAAAGAAAAAGATCACGGAGAGAAGCCAGCTGAACCCAAGGAACCCCCACATGCACCAAAAAGTTCCAAAGGGCCACAGCCCTTGAGCAATGAAGGAATAGATGACCCAGGATAGATAAAGTGTCAAGTTGCCCAAATAGATAACGTGTCAAACTGTCAATCATCCTTCCATATAGATTGAGAATTTCATTCCTTATTTTTTTTCTGTTACATTCCTCCGTTGCTTTTCTAATGAAAAAAGAAAATTGTACGGACATTAAGAAGCAAAAGGACAAATACTACATCCTTTTCTTTATTATAATCTGTGTTATTGATGGCCAAACCTAAAGAAAACTGAACAATTCAGAAGGCTAAACCAAGTCATGCCATAAAGTTTGTACCAATAGTAGCCAGTGAAAGAATAAAAATAAAAATACAAAATAGGGCACTGATTCCATCATATTCCATGAGACCGATCTCAAGTGAGACTGCCTCATTTTAAAGTCAAATCATAACAAGTGGTTGGGCCCACCAATACACTCATTAAAATCCAACTTCAATAAGGGGAAGTCTCACATGAGAACAATCTCATTGAATCTTGTCCCTAAAAATAAGTAATAACTAGGAGTGAAAATTGGACGCTCAGCTCACATGGTGAGATCAAAGCTTACCTGAATTGCAGTATCCAACTGTAACAGAACAGGGATGAAAGAACCAAGAATAGGTGAGTAAAACAGCATGTAACAACAGGTCTCTCAGTACACATAATGTTCAGGGACCCTTTCATCCCTTCTACAAAAATGTTTCTTGCTTACCAAAAAGAGGGGAAAGAAAAAAAAAAGGAAGCAAGTTTACAACTGTTAGAAGAAGATTGAACTTTCAGTTCACATAACGAGGTCAAAGTTCACCTCAATTGCAGCATCCAGTTGTAGAAGAACAGGGATGTGTGAACCAAGACTAGGTGTTATGACTCCTGCTCTTTCACGAGTCTTACGATCCAACACCTCCAATTTAAAGAGAAGATTCTCAAACCTGCATTAATAGGCATACAAGATTGATTACTACCACCAGGAAGAAGAGAGACGCCAACTTAGGAAAAGAAGCAAAAACTGTTAAGTGATTTTTAAAAGAAAAGTTTTAGATAAATCTTGGAACCAATTAATGCAAACACCATGCCACATTGGGACAGTAACATCAGAAATTATCTCATAAGTTTTATGTTACCAAAGTATAGGCTTAGGTGTCCATCATAAAAGAGGTCCCAAAAGTTGGAGGTGTCAACATCCAAACAAGAGATTAATTAAGCTATACTACTCATTTCCTACATGAATTTTAGCATCTCTGAAGAATAACAAATAAGTAATGTGTAGAAGGGGAAGTTAAAATAATTATCATTACTCGGTCCTATTTATCACAATGAAATTTGCTGACAGTTGGAGAAGTTAACAATTTTAGAGAGGATATGGCACTGATATTGGCCAAAAAGTACAAAACTACCAATAAACGTGTCAAACATGGGTACACACCACCATTGTCCAGGTATGTCATCAAGTGCCAGAATCAGGGAGTATGATTAAACTTTTATTGTTAATGTACTTGATTATATCTAGATGGCATATATGTAATAACTTGCATATAACCAACTTCTTTGTATTGTCTTTAAATATTACTTTTTCCACGCACAAACACATACACACACTAATGTAACTTATTTGTCAAGTTTTAGGGGTGGTGTTAACTTATTAAGACTAAGATAGAATGGGATCCCCTCTAACAAGAATATTTAATATAGATGCTTCAGAAAATGGGAAGAAAGGGGTAAAACTAGGCTTATCGATCACAAAGTGAGAGAAGAGAAGTACAGATCATAGGAGTCTATGACTCGATAACCTGATCTAGAATTTTCTGAAAGAAAAAGAAAAGAATAGGAAGAAAAAAAAATGGTCATACTCATCCCAAACCCTCTTTCTTGTTTATATTTAATACAACAAAAATGATATGGAGATGAATGCCATTTGACTTGAAGTGGTACAAGTAACAATGTAAATTAAGAAATTAATAAATACATCATTTTCAACACTCCACCCTCAAGTTGGTGTGTTGATGTCAGATATGCCAAACTTGCATAAGGTCTCAAACAGTCAAGCCTTGGCAACACCCTTAGTGCAAATGTCCGTTATTTGTTCCTCTGGTTTCACAAACAATGTTAAATTTGACTTATCTTCAGCTTTTACTTTTTTTTTTTTTTTTTTTTTTTTTTTATAAATAAATTAATATATTAACCAAGGGGCCCAAAAGGCCAATGCATGAGAAATACAAGGCCTAAACAAGCCCCCCTACAACAAAATAAAGGACTCCCATCCAAACACCCAATCCTTGAACGGGACGTTATGGAAGGAAGGAAGAATACGAGACCAAGAGAACAAGAGAGAAAAAATATCATTGCGAAGGGCGGCCTCATCGTTGCATCGATCATCAAAGATACGCCTATTTCTCTCCTGCCAAATGCACCAACATAAAGGAAAAGGCAACCATCTCCAGATAATACGGCCTACAACCCAACCCCTCTAGCAAGGCTCCACTCCCAAATAAGAGCGAGCATGGAGGCAGGCTGCACCCACCACCCCTTGAAACTCCGCAAGCACCAACCCCACACCTTAAAGGAGAAAGGGCAATGTAAGAATAGGTGATCACAGGATTCCCCATCCTGAAGACAAAGGCAGCACTTACTAACAAAAAGCATCCCTCTAGCTTTGAGCAGATCATGGGTAGGCGGTCTACCATGGAATAACACCCACATAAAAAACGCCACCTTAGAAGAGACTTTTGATTTCTATAAGAAAATATCAAGATAGCTAGGAAGGGTATTGGAGATCCAAGCATCATAGAACAAGGAAACAGAAAAGGGCCCACTTTTATCACCCCACCACACTCGCTGATCTTCCTCACCAATGGCAAGCCTTTGATCTTCAAGCACTCTCATCATACTACTAGCAACGTGATTCCATTCTATCATGTAGTATGAAATTATACGTTATACTGATAGCAACATGATTTAAAAACTTGGGATCGAGACCAAGATCACTCTCCGGATTGGGCAATTACAGTCTAAATCAACCAATCCGATGTGGAACGACAAGGCATGATTGACCAGATCAGGTAATTTAGTTGGAATCACGGATCACATCAGTCTCGGACGACCCCAATATATGGATTGGGTTCCCCAACCATCATAGATGGTTGTTTTCTATATTTAATGATTTCTAAGTGTGTATTAGTGTTTATTCAATCAAATCCTAAAGTTTTGTAACAAATTTCTTTCATTTGATTAGTTTTTCCCCCTGTTTCTCACGGTCTCCCAGCAATAAGCTGCGATACGTGAGACGTATCAGTATCCCCAAGCCACAATATCGATACTTTAAAACTTGACCCAAACTTTTAGCTTTCTGTCATTAGTATTTTATCCTGAGCATCACTTAGTTAACTTATAAGTTTGTGTCTTATTCAGTCTTCTGTTTCAGCCTCAGAGGCCTGTCTATAACCCTTGCAAATAATTTATGACCAGCCCTTTGTTACAGGCCCCGCTATCCTCACCTGTTTACCCTATTACAGCCCCATATTCTGACCAATTCTGAAACCCAAAACTTAATTCTTCTCCTAACAATTTAGACTGAAGGCCTATTAAATCTACAAATATCCACTTGAAATCAGATTTATTTGTCCTGGTCAGCCCTATAAATTAGCCCTGTTCAGTCCCTGTTTAGAATAGGATCCTCTTAGCTAGTTTTTGGTCCATTACCACAAGTAAGCCTCAAACTGGTATCAGAGCTTAGGCCATGCAGCTACTTCTTAGTTAGCTGAAGAATATGGGTCCTTCGAAACCACCCCTTTGAGTGCATACATCAAGCAGCTTAAGAATTGATCTGTGGAGTCACTTAGAACTAAATTATGTGAGATACGCTTTCATATAGATGACATTGAGTGGGATAGAAGACATGGGTATGAATATGATTTCATGTAGCTCTATGTTCTCACGAATAAACAAAATCTTCTCATCACAACGATTCAGGAATTTGAATATGAACAGAACAAACAATTAAAAGTGAACTTGATGGCGCACTCAATGCTATATATGAGAGTTTAACGAAGATCCAAGCCTTCATCGACAAGTCCCAATATGACAAGCAGAGAAAGAAGGTTGGTTCCAAGCAAGAAGAGGTAGAGCATGAAGTTGAGCCATCAATGGAAGACAAGGAAAGCAAGAATGAAATTCAAGGTCAAGTCTTGTTGGAGCATGAGAAGAATATTGACGACGACAAGCCTCCATGTGAACAAGAAGGCTTAAATGATGCTGAAGTTGAAGTGGGTGATGATCAACCTTCTAAAGAGTCATTTGAACAGTCCGTGATGGTAGTGGAAGAGCTCCCTATTGCTGTCCCATTTCATGAGTAGCCACTAGTTGAAGACCAAGCTCAAGTTATGGAAGAAGTTCAGCCCCTTGTATTAATCACTTCAGTCCAAGAGTTCTTCACCGGTGAAGATGGTTGAAGACTAGTTTGATGTTTATTCCATTCCAAGCTTTTGCAAGATGATGTGGCACAGTTCAGGCTTGTTCGTGATGGATATTTTACCCCATTTTAAAACTCGAGGTCGATTTTTTTTCGAACAAAGGGGTTTGATGTCGACATGGAGTCTCACGTGGGCACCACATGCCATGTGGGTGGGTCCCATATGTGTCCCATGAATGAAGTGTATGGTGGCTGAAATAATCTGGTCGTGTGAAGAGTTTAGAGTATTTAGGAATCTTATTTTATTAGTATTGTACTTTAATTGAAAGTGTAAATAAAGGATAGAATTACCTTATCTTATTTTAGAGTAGAGTTGGATTAGATTTAAGGGATAAGGTTAAGAATCCTAATATGTCTAGGATTTTTTTTTTTTTTTTCCAGCAACATTATTTTTTGAATGTAATTAGAATTAAGAGTTTTTAAGTGTCAAGAAAGAGTCTTTTATTAAGCCCACATTAGATTAAAAGTCAATGTCAAAGTCAACTACAATAAAAGTCCTAATTTTATGTCAAAAGCATAATTGTAACCGGACTCTACTACAGCTGGTCATGGACTATAAAAGATCCATCTAGGATATATATATATATATATATATTTTTTGGAATGAATGAAATCAAAAATCTTAGTATCTACTAGGTTCACGGCTGCAACTGTTCTTCTCTATTTGGAGTTGATTCTTTGCTACTTTAAGTACCAAACCAGGAGTGGTTTTCCATGGTACAACCTTGGGTTCGTGCATTTAGGTGGAGGCCTAGATCCCCTGTTCATGGAGTGGATTCTCTGCAAACAGGTTTTCTATCTCTTTTTCATTCTTTTTCTATTCCTTTATTTGTTTTCTCTGCTACTTTCTTTAACCCTATTTCTGTACCTATATTTTGTTCCTGAATTAGGTCTATTAAACCTCTACTAAACCCAAACTTTCAGCTTTCTGTCCTTAGTATTTTACCCTGAGCATCACTTTGTTAACTTATAGGTTTGTGTCTTGTTCAGTCTTCTGTTTCAGCCTTAGAGGTCTGTCTATAACCCTTGCAAATAATTTCTGTCCAGCCCTTTGTTAGAGGCCCTGCTATCCTCACCTGTTTACCCTATTACAGCCCCATATTCTGACCAGTTCTGAAACCCAAAACCTAATTCCTCTCCTAACGATTTAGACTAAAGGCCTATTAAATCTGCAAATATCCACTTGAAATCAGATTTATTTATGTCCTGGTCAGCCCTAAAAATAAGCCCTGTTCACTCCCTGTTTAGAATAGGATCCTATTACCTAGTTTTTGGCCTATTACCCGCAGGTAAAGCTTTTTATTAGGTTGATCCTGCATCAAAAGCCTTCCCTAAAACCCCTTGATTACTGATTTATACGTCTTTATAGCAGATCTAGTTTATTTTGGGCCATAACCCGCAGGGTATAGCCTTTCATTTAGTTGTCCTCTCTCTCTCTCTCTCTCTCTCTCTCTCTCTTCTGTTTCTTTTACTTATGTTTTCCCAGACAACTTAGAAACCCAAGTCATTACTGATTCTCTGTCCAAACTTATGAAAATGTGACTCCGTGTGTTTAGACATATCCTTGTAACATATAGATGGGTGGTATCAATACTCACAAATTACCTTCCAATCAAGCTGGCATCTTCAAAATGTTTGGTGGTGTGGCCAAATAAGCCTACTTTTTACAAGGCCCACATTAATCATACCTCATTCAGATAAATATGGTGTAGATAAGTTCCAAACCCATGTCCACGTCCTCAACCCGTAAGTGTCCACCTCCTCAACCCATAAGGACTCTCTTTTTCTTATTGGTGTAACAAGTTCTTGCCTAGTTTGTTTTTATTTCCCTGTTTTCAGCTCTTGTAGCCCAAATTTATCAATATTCACAAATTTACCATCCAAGCAAGTTGGCATCTTCAAATTGTTCGGTGTTATGACCGAGTAAACCAACTTTTTACAAGGATAATTAGCCCACCTCAAATTAGCACGCTAATCACACCTCCTTCAGATAATATGGTGTAGATAGGTTCCAAACCTATGTTATTACCGCGATCCACAAGGACTATCTTTTTCTTATTGGTGTAACAAGTTCTTCCTTAGTTCATTTTTACTTCCCTGTTTTCAGCCCTTGTAACTGAAATTTATCAAGACAAGCATTGCCTCTACAATTTCTCACGAGGCCAAGACTATGGGTCATAGGTGGCTTGGAAATCATGGCACATCACTAGGACCAGTTAAAGACTCAAAACAGTGTCAGCACCTAGAGTTCAAAATAATCAGAGACTACCAATAGGGACAAAAGAAAAGACTCTTCAGACGTGATGGGAAAAAAGGCATCATTTTTTTTATGACAAACATGAGGAACGTATTAGTAAACCACTGCTCGAGTTTATAAGGCTCCAAGTGTGCCAGGATTTGTGTACTTCCAGTTACCTACCATGCACCTTTCATGTCATAATTTCTTTTCTTTTTTTTTTCCGATAAATTTCATTACATAATTTCTTTAAGCTAATTTCAAAGGTTAAAGAGTACTTAGATTG
Organism: Platanus orientalis; assembly: GCA_025762735.1. Classification (NCBI taxonomy): domain Eukaryota; kingdom Viridiplantae; phylum Streptophyta; class Magnoliopsida; order Proteales; family Platanaceae; genus Platanus; species Platanus orientalis. Next base: position 4,851 of record JAOXJP010006417.1, on the reverse strand, counting down.
AGGGAGAGATTTGATTCTATATTTCTTGGTTAAATGGCTTTTCCTAATACCTTTATTGTCCTTGTTTTCCTATTTTTTGGAAGTAATCTGGGAATGAACTACTTCAAAATTCTGCAATAGATCTCAAGACAAAATCTAGCGATTGAACCCACAATATTGGGGCCGGGTCAGATGAATGGGCTCACAGTTTAAGCATACAATTCTTGTGTGGAAGGACAAGAAGGTTGCCTTCAATTTCAAACCCTTAGGAAAGCCTAAGAAATCTGCAACCAACACATGCAAATACAATGATTGCATATATGTAAAAAGGAGTTACATTGCTCAGTTGCCATATGAAGTTCAATAGGGACAAACTTCCCTTTCTATTCTTTTTTGAATGTATAACAATGATTACCATGTCTCATGTCATAACCACAAGACCTTTTACGGAGGACTTCTTGAAATAAAAGAAGGTTTCCTCAAATTAAAGGATACTGAAATAGCCAGAGGGAGTTAGTGTAGTGCAACCCATCATCACAGCCTAAGTCTCTTTTTGGTCATGTCTCTGTTTGCTGTAGTTTGAGGTTGCTGGAAACAGAGAAACCGCAGAATCTTTGAAGGAAAGAATTGTCATCTCCACCAAATGTGTACAGACAATGTTTTTTTTTATTTTTTTGTCTTGGGTTTGTGAGTTAAAAGAATTTGAGGAGTTAGATTTTACAGACCTGTTGGCAGTTTTGGGGTTTTTGAGTGAAATTAAAATTTTAAATATCCATTTAAAAATAAAATATAATGTTAACACTCTGCTTTTCTTTTCATATTTTTTGGAAAGTTTTCTTTCCCTCTTTCAATGTTCTGTTTATTAACAATATTTATTCACTGCTACTGATAAAAATCAATTCAAAACAATAACCAATTGTAATCAAATCTTTAAGTAATTTAAAACATTATAGCAAGATTAACTATTTAAAGAGAACCCTTCTTTTAGAAGAAATGTAATTTGTATCACCATAGGCAAAAATATTAAGATATAACAGATAAAAAATGTGAGCTAAAATATTGATCAAAATGAAGTTACTTTTCAGGTGCAAGCATCTTCCTTGCACTGTTGAACTCTTGAAGCCAATCCTCATCCTCATTGTCCAGATCATACTCAACAAACACCCCAAGCTCAGCACGGGCTGCGAATAGTTACACAGTCTCACTAATCTATTTTTTTCAGATAAACTGAGCAGGAGATACTTTCACACTACTTTCTAACGAATTGATGAGAAATGCTTCTAAGTAACAAACCTCCCCTTCCACGTAGATAAGATGTTGGCTGGGTGAAGGTGCAAGAATAATCTCTTTCATAGGTATCCACAACAACAAACTGTGGAGTAGGTATATCAGGAGCACTTTTCTTACTAGGAATTTGATGCACCTAAAAAAAACAAATAATCAGTTAAATATAACTAGGAAAAATTACAGGAGCAACTCTGCATAACACAATTTTTTTTAACAGATCCAAGAACACAACATACATATCATCCTATTGCCCATATATGTTGGTATTACAACTTTTAAGCTTTTGAGAATTAAGCTTATCAAAGCTAAATACTGAGAAAAGATTCAACAAAGTGAATATTGAACTTCCAATCCTCAAAGACCAGTAGCTTGTTATACGAGGTCCTTCCTTCTACATCCAAGTCACTGTTACAACAGAGAAACAACATGATAGCCCTGGCTATTACACCATAATGAACCAGAGCATCTACCATCGTGAAACTGGTTCATGGGGAATATTTTCATCACACACACCCCAGCTTAGGCTATTATGAGGTTGTGCTGACTGTTGACTGTTGACTGATTGGAGATAATGTGAATGGAGAAGGAAATGGATCAGGAGCTAATGTCGGTGGTGGAAGGTTGCCTCTCGGTGTTGATTCCCCCACACAAAAATAAGTCCCCCATCCACAATATGTTGTGCGGCGATGCCTCTTCCGCTAATGAGGGGGGCACTTTGCAAATGCCTCCACAGGCAGGCTTGAATGCAAGGAGACTGATGTTGCAGATGTGGTTAGTGTGCCAAAATGAATCCTGATGTATAGAAGGCAAGACAGTTTGAACAACATAGAGTCCAACCCTTTCTTTCTGCATCTATTCATCACAAATTCATGATGACAAGTCCAATGTAACCATATCAGTGACGTCTGAAGTCTGAACTACTTGATCAAATGTCTCAGTTGGGGGCTGCTATAGTTTCTGCATTTATGGACCATGATGTTCAGATGAGCTCCAATTTAGGTTTGTAATTGATTGGAGAGGTTGCTCATGCTAAAGAATTCTTCATAGACTAACGTTGACGATTTCCTTACTGGAAGCCTGCACCAGAGGAAGTCCAGGGAGGTCTCTAAAACTTCTGGATTGAAAAGTGAACACCTTTAACACATCTAGCAAACAAAGAGAGAAATCATAGAGGCAGGGATCGCATAGATGGCTTGAAGGGTTAGGGTGGGGATCCCTTTTTTGGCATTGTCTTTAATTGGTAATGAACTTGGGGAGTATCTACAATGCATGAACTACCACGTAAGTTCAACCTATGAACCCCCTCTTACACTGAACAAAATCCCACAATCACACAGATATGATATCACTACATATCCTATCAAACTTCCCACTTTCAAAGTGTAAAGCTTCAATAAAGATAATCCATTGATCGGGTCATCAGCATCACCTAGCAGACACAAGCTCAGAGCATTATGTAATAGAAGAGGTGGACCACCACCTACTGAACTATCTGGATTGATGAGCATGTGGACACATGTACAGTAGAAAACCAAGTATACCAGGTTATTTTCATTGGAAAAATCACAATCATGTTAAAAATGTTCTTTTCTTTAAAAAAATGTAATTAAGCAAAGAAACCCAACCATAAAATATTTATCTTACATAAATATGAAATTATACCTTTTTCCTATAGAAGAAAATCTACCTCACTACTCCAACAAGAAAGCTCACCATATCATTAACTTCAAGATATTTAAGGGGATATATTCAGCAGAAAAGACAGAAAGAGAGGAGGGGATGCAGGACCCAAATCACCCCATAGTCAAGTCTGTGGATCAATTAATTGGATCTAATGATTAAAAGTTACATCTGACCTAAGTTTTTTATTGTAAAATTTACCCAAAACCCTTGATTTTTATGGCATGGAAAAGAATATTCGGTTAGCTCTCAAATGAGCCAAGATCACACAGTTTGGACATAATTTGAGATTGGTATGGCAAAACTACATACAGCATGCGGGTGGGTGACTAGAATTTTTTTAAGGGGGGTGTTTGAGTTCTTGATTCAGTCTTTTAGCTGTTATTCTACTTTTGTTTTCCTATGGAGTCATTTAGTTAATTGTTTGAGAGTTTGAGTCACATTTTAGGAGTAAGCTAAGGCTCAATAAATCATTGGGAGATGAGAAACAGAAAATGATTAAGTTATTGAAAAGCGAGCAAAAAGTGAGTGGGAAAACGAGCAATAAGGGATCGGGGAAGTAATGAAGAGGTGATCTGGATGCCAGCAAGAAGTGATTGGGGAACCACTATTAAAGTATTGAGGCAAGTAAAGTGCAATGTGGAAACCATTTCAAAACCATTAGCGAAATGGGACAAGGCTGCTTCTTCTTCTTGTTGTATATATATAATGAAATGAAAAAAAAGGGCGACCCAGTGCACGAGGCTCCCGCTAATGCGGGGTCTGGGGAGGGCAAGATGTACGCAGCCTTACCCCCATTGATTGACACATGATGTGTTTTTAAATTTGGTCTCTTTTTTTTATACCTGAACACTTTTTTGAACCCCAAACAGAACACGTGGCAGCTTATAAATCACCATAAACACTAGACACTTTGTCATCACAAAACATCTTTTTCCTTTAATATTTTGTTTGGGTTGGGAAGCAGTTTGGGTTGGTATTTTTGAGATCAATAAATAAAATGGATTTGGGTTTGAATTGGCATGTTAAACACAATTGAAAATCTTATTGGATTCAAGCATGAAGACTAGTGAGAAAGAGTATGATAATGTAAAAAGTGTTATAAGAACAAGTGAAATGTCAAAATTGACTTAGGTGGAAGCTGGAAAAAAGATTTTATGACAATATGACCATAAAATGGATTAGCAGAAGAAGATTTACACGGATCCCAAATATGGGAATAAGACTGTAATTGAATTGAATTGAGTTGTTGGGTATGTATTAGATAATTAACCATTTGTCTCCATAATTATAGACTTTGTTGAATAATTGAATTGAATTGAATTGAGTTGTTGGGTATGTATTGGATAATTAACCATTTGTCTCCATAATTATAGACTTTGTTGAATAACTGAATTGAATTGAATTGAGTTGTTGGGTATGTATGGGATAATTAACCATTTGTCTCCATAATTATTCTCATCCTACTTACCCATTGCCACTTTTATGTTTCAATATGGTATTGGGTTTACTGCACGATTGGATCTTGGATGGAGGCCAGGGTAATTATTTGTCTCAGAACCAAAGCTGGTGAGAACAATTTATGATCATTTTGCGTTTGTGTTAGTCTCTGGAAAGTTTCTCTTGGCAAATTCTTACGAAAGTGACTACTACCTTTCAAAAACTTCGATTGAATAAAATGGGGAACGGATCTCCTACGCTTGCCCTTTGGGTTTCTACTTGCGGGAGAACTTAATCGTCTCAGTTAATTGGGAATGTGAAGACCGTAAAAGGAGCTGGGATTAGGCACGGAAATTTGTTTTTGCTGATGTATTAGGATGACATCAGGGGGCTTAGTATCAGTACCTAAAAGTGATTTTCACTTTTTGGGGGGTGCTTATCACTTTTCAACACTGATGTATCCAC
>JAOXJP010006406.1:0-18059 GCA_025762735.1 Platanus orientalis | reverse complement strand
CCAAGGGGGCTCAAGGTCTTGATGCCTAAATGTTGTCATGTTGTCCTTATTCTATCAACTGACCCGAGTCAAAATTTGGGTGTTGATAGACACTGTTTGCACCAGAAAAGGAATTCGCTGAGTTGGAATGTTAACTTAACACAATAGAAGTCATAAGAGACTTTAACCAAGGAACGTCTTCTTTCTTCTATCACAAAGATAGATGTTAGACAGTTAAGAGAAGGAATGAAGCTTATTAGAGCCCCAAACTGCCACGATTTTGGATCATAGAAGACAGAGATTTGGACATAGAGAAGTTTCTAAAAGAGGGGATCATGAGAACAACCACAAATAGCCACAAATAGGTGATGGACTGAGTACGACAACCCATATGTGGGATGAACTAAAGGAATTGCCGAAGAGGGGGACAAAGGATCTAAACCTCTATAAATACTAGAGCAATCGAAGGATAAACATCACTCAATTAATCATTCAATACATTAAACTGTCCTATTCTGCCAGATCTCTTAGGTTTTTTTATCCACAATCATCTCCCTTGGGATGAATTGTCTTCAAAAATTGTCTTAGTACGTTTCCTTTGTATTGTATATTCAGATTGTTATTTCTTTGATGAAACCAAAATCGTTTGGCCTATGATTGGTCTAATTCAAAGCATCTTGTTCAGTCTATTGATCAATAGATAGTCTGTAAGTGCAATTTATTTATATATGAATTATCTTTTTAATTGATTGTTTCTTATCTAATTTGTGGTATGAATGTTCCTCTAAGAATTCATTTGGAAGAAAGAACCCTCCCTTTCCTAAATTGCTTAATTTGATTTAAATCGGTTGTTGGAAAGATGGCTGAAAAACCATCTTTTATTTGCCTAATGTTTGCTCTAGCACCTAGGGTCATAGGAAAAGACCAAATCTTGTGTCCATGTGGCACTAGCATGTCTATGAGTCAGTTTTTGACCAACACCTAATTTTGGCACACCCGATGGGACCCATGGCACCACCAAACCAATTAAACAATCAAGCCCCTAGATCTTCTAGGGTTGGACCTTCAAGCCAAAAAAAGGCCTTCTCCCAAACAGAGGTAGCCTTAACCCGACAGAGGGTCATTTTCTTGGGAGGCCCAGGACTCTTTAATAAAGGCAATCCAAGAGTTAAAAGATAGCTTGTTGCATGAATGGCAGGGTGGTATTCAAGGTTTACAGCATGGTATTCAATCACTGAAAGAAGTGGTAGAAAGCTAGGCAAATCCTCAATCTTGCGCACCACCACCGCCACCAAGGACCCAACGCACTGGTCCTAATCCTCAAGGACCTGCAAGATATGATAATACAGGATTTAATAGTTTCAATGATAATGGGAATGGCCATGACGGTCGAACCTTTGCTAAGCCATTATTTGACGACCAAGTGCCCGAGGACAGTTTCATCAAAGACCTAGGGAGCCTGAGTTTCCTCCAAACTCTCCTTTGGTCTACCAACCTCCCAGGGAATACCAAATTCCTATGGATAGGGTTGAGTTCATGGAATTTCTCTAAGAAGCAATCCACACCACCAAACGGATACATCGGCCTTCCTATAAGAAGCCATATCCTAGTTGGATTGACAAACACTTCACATTCCTAAGAGGATACAAGGTACCAGAGTTCACCCTATTCTCTGGTGAGATGGAACAATCCACAGTGGAACACATCGACCATTTTACAATGTAGTGTGGGGAGATTTTGAGTAACGGATACTTAAAGCTTCTGTTATTTGGTAACTCCCTCACCGGTGTGGCTTTCATGTGGTACATTAATTTACCACCCAATTCCATTGAAACATGGGAAGACATGGAAGAAAAGTTTCATACTCAATTCTTTAGGTTCCAACTTGAGGTGTCCATGGCTGATTTATCTCGGTTATATCAATTGTAGGGAGAATCGGCTAAAAGGTACATTGCACAATTTAAGAGGGCCAGAAACCGTTGCTCGATAGTATTACCAGAGCCAGAATTTGTAAAGCTTGTCCAAAACAGTTTGAACATCTAGTTGAGGAATAAATTTGAAGGGATGGACTTTGAAGATTTGTTTGAGCTATCGGCGAGGGCAACTAGATATGAGCAGTTGCTAAAAGAAGAAAACCAGCGGTCTAACGCCTCTATGGGGACCTACTACTAGGACCCCATGAGCTGGATGTGGTTGAATCATATCAAACAAGCCAATCACTTGCTCAAAATTAAGACGAAGGGATCCAAATTAATCTTCATACATATTTGGTAAGAAAGCAAATTCTCATAACACCAAGTCCTACTCTTTTGATATAACTAAGACCAATGACATTTTTGACCACTTATTGGCCACAAAGTTCATCCAATTGACTCAGGGACATAAAATCCCTAGTGTCGAGGAAATGAAAAAGGGAGAATACTACAAATGGCATAGGTCAAGGACCTATTCCACGGCCAATTGTGTAGCCTTCAAAAACATCATTCAAGAAAACACTGATAAAGGCCTTATCAAATTCCCAAAAAAAGAGAAAAGAGAAAATGGACATTGATGAAAACCCTTTTCCCATTGTCTCCACTAATGTTGTGCTAGTAGAGCTAGGGAAGAAAGGTGTGGTCAATGGAAGCCCAAGGATTAAAGTTTATCTAGGCTAAACATCAGCTAGGTCTCTGGCTGATGTGAAGAAAGGAAGTGACAAACCAAAAATAGAAACTCATGGTGTACAGCCCATCTTGTGTCAAAGATGTTCGGCCGAAATAAGACCAAGAGGTGGATACTGTTATCATGGATCCCAACCTGGCTAAGGCCACATGGGGGCATAGTATCAGATTAGAAGGGGTGAGGGTCAACCTTTCCAGCCTAAACAGGGAAGAAGACAGGGCCCTAGGGAGCAATCTTCAAGACCTTGCCTCCGCAATAACCATACAATTCCCATGTGGAGGAATAAGCACCCTTACCTCGAAAAAAATGGACTACCTTCCGAAAGGTCAAGGATGGTAGTTCCACCAAGAAGACCTATAAATTAGTGGTCATGGGTTCAACACCCTAAGTTTCCCACACCTCTCTCAAAAACTCAAAAGAGAAGGTTGCAGAGACGAAGGGCATTGGCTAAAAAGCTCTTGGTAGAACAAGATAAGGAGAAGAGCCTGAGGGTTTGCAACCTTAACACTAAGGATAAGGGAAAGTCAGACAAAGTAGAAGTAAGTCGATCTCAAAATATCATGACCGATGCCATTAAAAGCTCAAAATATCACGACCGATGCCATTAAAAGCGAGGAAACTGTCAAAGAACTATTAGAAAGCTTGGGAGAGCAAACTGACGCAACAGTCATAATGGAAATAGATGATATGGCCAAAGGTATGGAATACGAGTTTTTTTAAGTATTCCAGTTTGGAGACTTACCAGTAGTCACTATAGACTACAATATGGTATTTACATTGCCCAAAATTTTTCAAGCTTGACCAAGACAATCACAACAAATAAAAGGTGATGTAAGAGATGCCAAGGGGTAGTCTCCACAATCAATGAGGCTTGGGATGGAAAGAAGATTCTAGAAAATCCATTGGTACATTTTTTACTGAGGAAATCAGGCCAAAACGAATTATTTTTGAAAAACCATCCATAAAAATGACCCAACATTTTTTTCCCCTGTACATTACAGTCCAGGTGAATGGATGCCCCTTTAGGAGAACATTGGTAGATAATGGAGCGGCCCTGAATATTCTCCCATACAGGATGATGAAAGTCCTGTGGAAAACTGATTAAGACTTAACACCGACAGTGAGTAGTTTTGCAGGGGATATCAAATCAGCAAAAGGCATCTTACCTGTGGAATTAACAGTCAGGAAAAAGACTACCATAATTGTTTTCTTTGTAGTCGAATCCAAGTCTAACTATAATGCTCTATTAGGGAGAGATTGGGTTCACACCAACTAGTGTGTACCATCTTCCCTACACCAATTCTTGGTGTTTTGGAATGGGGACAGTATAGAGAAGGTATGGGCTGATAGAAAACCATTTATGGCCAAAACAAATGTGGCCGACACCATGTTTTATGATGGTAGATTTGGACCCATTCAGGTCGAAATAAAAGGGGAATACCCTTCTCTGGGGCAAGGAGCGGTTCACGAGCAGCTGTTCCTGAGTCTGTTGGAGGAAAATTTTGATGATTGACAACCTAAAGGAAAAACAAGAGACGACCATAAGTCAGGCCATCACTAGAATTTCGGCCTACATGATCGAAATTCAGGGGAATCATGAAGTAAGTATTGTTGAATGCATGTTGGAAGAAGATCAGGAGCTTTCCCAAGGTCTTGAGATTCAGCTGGATGACTTGGTATTGGCTCCAATGAAGATGGGTGACATTATGGCCGACTTTCAAGATCCTCTTAAAGAAGTTAATCTTGGAATAGAACAAGCTCATCGGCCAGTCTATATCAGTGGATAGCTTGATGCTGCTTATAAGGCAGAAATGATTAGTTTATTAACAGAATTCTCGGATTGCTTTACTTAGAGTTATGGAGAGATACATGGCATTGATAGGAGGCTGGTGGAACACAGATTACCTATTAAGGATGGATTTCATCCGTTCAAACAGCCACCCCGGAGGATGTCCCAAGAAGTAACAGAGAAAATCAAGGAAGAGATCGAGAAGCTTCTTCAAGCGAGGTTCATCTATCCTGTCAGGTATGTAGAATGGTTGTCAAACATTATTCCAGTGACGAAAAAGAATGGTAAGCTTAGAATTTGTGTTGATTTCCACAATTTAAACCTGGCAACACCAAAGGATGAGTCCTTTATGCCGGTTGCCAACTTGTTAGTCAATGCAATATCTTGGCATAAAATACTTTCTTTTATGGATGATCACTCCAGTTATAATCAATTTTTTATAGCCAAAGAAGACATTAATAAAATGACTTTTAGGTGTCTAGGGAGCCTTAGCACGTTTGCATGGGCAGTTATGCCCTATGGGTTAAAAAATGCTTGGGCAATGTACCAAAGAGCAATGAACACCATTTTTCACAACATGATTTGGAAACAAATGGAAATCTACATAGATGACATAGTAATGAAATTTGAACATGAAAAACCCCGTCTAGCCAATTTGAGGACCTTATTTGAAAGAATGAGAGCCCACAAAATTAAGATGAATCCCCTTGAATGTGCATTTGGAGTATCGGCCATAAATTTCTTAGGATTTCTAGTCCATTAGAGAGAGATAGAAATTGATCAGAATAAAATTAAAGCCATTTAGGAAGCACAACCCCCTAAAACTAAAAAAGAACTACAATGATTTCTTGGTCAGATAAAATTTTTAAGGAGATTTATTTCTAATTTGGCAGGGAAAATCCATCTGTTTTCATCATTGTTGAAGCTTCAGTCAAAGCAAGCATTCGAATGGATCGAAGAACATCAGGTGGTTTTTCAAATGATCAATGACTATCTGGCCAAACCCCCAGTCTTAGTACCACCAAACGAAGACAAGTCGCTGCAGTTATATGTGTCATCTGAAGAATATTTAATTAGAACACTCTTAGCTTAAGAGAATAATGACCGGAAGGAGCAAACAATCTATTACTTGAGTAGATTGTCAAATGACACGAAGATTAGATATTCTCCAATTGAAATACTTTGTTTGTCTTTATATTTTGCAGCAATAAAATTAAGGCATTATTTATTGTCTTATATCATTTTGTTAATAGGCAAGACTGATTTAATTAGATATATGTTATCTAGACCCATTTTAAGGGGAAGAATCAGAAAGTGGATGTTGGCTTTATCTGAATTTTGTCTACAACATTGTGGGTCTCAATTTTTGCACGACGGGTGAACTTCTTAGAAAATAGGTCCACTCATCATGGACCTAACCCACAATGACAAGGAGTTGCCACCAACTTTTTGTCTTCACCTCTTTCCCTATTGCATGGCTCGAATCTTTGTATACCAAAAGCTTCATTGATGGATGTGTATTGATATGACTGGACTTGAATTCAGGTTACCTATATACCTTAGTTTAGGGATCAACTCATAAGTAGTTCATTCGCTTTTCTTTTTTTTTTCATTTCTCTTCTTTTTCTTTTTTTCTTTTTAATTTTTTTTTAACATCAACTTCCAATTTTGAACACTTAATATTTGACACCTTCTCTTCTTAGGCCTTCTTGCAAGGTCATATCATCAGTTTTGGTAAGCATCAAGGGATAATGGTTTAAGAAAGAAAAGGTTTTCTTCTTCTTCTTCTTTTTGTAAAGGCTCAAGTTGGCTCACTAGCGGTAAAAACTGAATGAGTCATCTAGGAATCTAATCGGCCAAAATGGCCTCCTATCATATCTTTGAATATTTGAGGTTTATTGCCTTTAGTCATTATTGAACTTTTTATTTAACAAGAAAGAAAAGCTTAGGCTCAAAATATTTGACAATGGATTTTTTTTGGAGATTCTAGATGTGGGAGCAAACTGCCAAAAATGGCCTCTCTTCATTTCCTCATTGTTTTGCACATGTCATGAGATTTAATACCATTTTATGTATAGTATTTCTTGATTAGATCCATGTTCAATTGTCAAGGTAGGTCTTCGTCATCCATTTAGTCCAACACAAGATTGTCCTTAGAGAAATCAATGTAGGATCTTCAAAATTGGGCATGAGCTTGAATGAGAGATTAATGATGTTGATTAATTTTTCCCTCAACTGCATCATTTTCTCTATTGACATGTGATCATATTTTTATAACTGAAGGTGTAGCCATATTTCTTGGTATGTTGGATCATGTAGATTCTTTTAGAATATGGATTCTTGGGGTTTGAACTTCAATGTGCAGGATTACTTCTTTTCAATGCTCCTGAGAATATGGAATATGCCCCTATGTTCGAAGAACAAATATCTATTTTTGAGCTTTCTTGATTTGATTGTACCATCAACCATCCATAAAAGACTTTGTTTTTTTGTTTTTTTTAGCCAAAGTCTAGAACCATCACTTGAACTTTCTCTATTAAGATGAATTTTCTCCTGAGGTCTTAGTTTTTTCTTCTTGGCAAGGGTGGGATGGTGGGTAATAGACCTCCAATTTTGAACCAAAATCTTTGCATTTCTATGTATTTCCCCATTGATGGGGCTTTTGCTTGAAAAAGGTGGGTTAGTGGGTACCAAACCTCCAATGTCTTGAAATAGATCTTGACATTTCTTTGTATTTTTCCACAAATTGCCCCTTTTTTTTTTTTTTTGAAGAGGATGGGTTGTTGAGTAATAGATGTCCACATTTGATCTCAAAATCTTGATATGTTCCCACATTGATGCATCACCTTAACATGTGCATGAAGTCTTAGCTTTGCCTCATTGGGACTTGATCCTAGCACACTCAAGGTCAATTCAGTATGACTTCAATCCTCCTAATAAAGGGCTTGATTAAAAATCTACTTTAATTGATGACCAATCCTCATCCTCATATTTTATTGCAATCAAAACTGATAAAAAATATATTTTATTTGACCGAGCTTAGAGTCATTTCCTAAGCTACCTATGTACCCAATGATGAGTCAATGAAAACGGGATTAGGTCATACGTAGTTCCTTTTTTCATTTTTTTTATAAAATTGAATGAGTTACATTATTCACCTTTATCACAATGAACTACCCTTCAAGCAATGATTTCAACAGATTGGATCTACCTAAATCCAGGTTTAGTGCAACAATCTTTCACTTTCCCACTGGTTCCCTTGGTGAGATATGTTGACACAAGGTTAAAGGCAAGCAATGTCAAGCTTATAAACGAAAGTGATACCTCCTTTCAGTGGAACATGTTGGCCGTCTTATATTACTTAATTTTTTTATCTTTTAATTAGGTTAAAAATTTTGGAGAACAAATATTTAAAATTTAAATTTCCCAATCCTAAGATCCAAGTCCTTAAAAAAATGAAAAATCATAATGAAGAAAACAAAATAACATGTTGTGCCCCTACTAGTGATAGTGGCAATAGACGATTTGGTTCATGTCCTTGGTCAATTAATTGTCATTAAAGTTGATTAACTTAATATGTAAAAGTTTTATAGATTTTTATTTGAATTGTCTTAACTAGCAATGATTTAAATTGATATCTTGGTAAACTTGTTTTCTTTTTTGGTTTGTTGGATTATACTTATGTTTTGGTTTAAGTAAACATATTTAGGTTATTTAATTTGATTCAACTAAATTTCCTTTAAATTGACTTAATCTTGGTTATCCCATTTTAGTTAATTCAATTTGAGTTGGTTATAACAAGGGTTAATATGATTTAGACTCATTTGGTTTGAGTTAATCTTGGTTTAAGGTTAACTTGATTCAAATTGATTAAGTTTGAATGGATTTGATGAAAAATGATTTGGCCTGATATTTTGCTTGAATTGATTTTAATTAGTTAATCTGGTTCAGCTTGGATTGATGTGGTTCGAATTAATTTCATTTAGATTCACTTAATTTGGGTTAACTTGGTTATTTGATTTAATGTAAGTCGTATTCAAGCTCACTAAGGTTAGATTGGTTTGATTGAATTGACTTTATTTCAGATGTTTTATTTTGAGTTAATTTGAATTAAACTACTTAATTTAGTTATGATCTATGCATTTAATGTTGAGTTGATTAGAATAGGTTAGGTTTATATTGACTTACTTTATTAATTATATTTGTTTGATATGTTTTAGATTGGTCTAGTTTGGGCAAATTTGGTTTAAATTAACTTGATTTAATATTGTTTTAATTTAAAAGGACTTAGTTTATGTTGACTTGATTATAGTTATTTCAGTTAGGGTTGACTTGAATTGGTTTGATCAAATTTGAGTAGACTGTTTGGATTGGTTTTATTTAGGGTAACTTGGTATAGAATGACTTGATTTGGGTGATTGAACTTAAATTAATTAAGATCAAGTTGCTTAGGTTTAAATGGGTTTGGTTCTGATTAGATTTGATAGGGTTTCTCAATTTGGAAAAATTCTATTAGGTCAAACCTATGTCATTTTTGTTTAGATTGAGCTCACTTGGTTTGAGTTTAATTTGAAAAAGTCTAATACAAATTGGTGTAACTTGTATTAATCCAAACTAGACTTCAAATCAAATGGGCAAATTTTTAGGCTGACTTGGGGTGGATACTTCAACTCAACTTGGATGGATTAGGCTAGGGTTGCATGGATCAAGGACAATTTATCTCGAGTAGCTCTAATTAGGATTGGTTTAAACTTTGGCTGATTTTGGGGCTATTTTCTATTAGTCTTGATTTGTATAGGTTAATATAACTCGAATGGGTTGGGATAGACTTGATTTTAATGGATCTTGGTTTGAAATGTATAAATCATAGGTTGGTTTTCTTTTTGTTGACTTGATTTAGGCCAATCCAACTGAGGTGGGTGAATATTGGATTGGTTAGGTTGGTTTATTTTTTGTTGGCTTGGTTAGAATTGAACTAGTCCAATATAAGATCATGGATTGGTCTACTTTGTGTTGGTTTGATTTGGGTTAGTTTAATTGAGTTGGGTGAGTCTTGTATTGGTTATAATTGGGTTAACCTAGTTTTAGATCATGGATTGGTCTACTTTATGTTGGCTTGATTTAAGCTAGTTTAACTGGGTTGGGTGAATCTTGGATTGGTTGGATTAGCCCAATTTCAGGCAATCATATTAAACATGTTTGGCTTTAGGTGGACTTGATTTAGGTGCAGGTTGTTTGGCTTTTTTCACCTATGTTATGGCTTACTAAGTATGATATATTTATAAGTCAATTTATAGATACATATAATTTTTTTAAAAAATCGAAAACATAATGAAAACATATAAATATGGGCGAAAAAAAAGTAAAAGAGAAAAAAGAAAAGAAAAGAAGGACTTGAACTATCTACACTTCACACAATTCAAACAAGGGAAGAGACCTAGGTCTCGCTGACTCAGACTTTTAATGATAGATTACGTCAGTGTCCTAATACTAGCCTGGTTTATGTCTGATGTATGTGGCTTGGTTCAATGAACTAGGCTTAGGTCTCTCATGCCTTCAAACCTCGTCAGACCATTTCTCGTCTGAGTCGTAGGTTGGTGGCTTAGGTTGGGGATTTTTGTTTGGTCATGGAAAATGCAGTAACCATGACTTTCGCTTCCAACCCCTCCTATTAGGATCCGACATTACCCGATAGGACGTGTAATGCAAGTATGCCCTATAATGTGTGCATAGTACAAATTTTGGTCCTAGTTGATCCTAGACTCACTTAAAATACAAATTAACAAAGTGTACATGCTAAATTATCAACTAAAGAAAGAATAAAACAATGCATATAACAATAATAAATAAGAATCTAAACATGTAAGTATATGACTAATAAGACCTTATTTCTGAACTGGTTCGATTTTGGTTTGAACCTATATCCCCAATAGAGTCGCCATTCTGTGGGCCTTAGTTTTTACACTACAGGTGGGCCTCTTAGAAAAGGGATCCACTCATCATGGGCCTAATCCACGATGGTTCGGAGTCACCATCAGCCTTTTTAAGATGTGACTGGACATCTATTTTGAGAAAATAAAATAATTTTATTTTAAAATTCTTTTGAAATGCCTAACTCTATTTTGATTGGTCAACTCAGAGGCTTCTAGGTAAGTGGTTCAGTTATGGATCAAGAAAGAGGTTAGGCACCCTGGTCCATCCGAATATACGGTTACCTACTTAAACCGGTTCAACTCTAAGGTCAAATTTTATATATGGTGTGTGTATTTTGTGTGTCTTATTTTGGAAAGATGTGTCATGCATGTGCAATGTGGTCGACCTACTAACTAATGTATGTGAGTGATCGTGTTTGTAAAACATTTTATTTATATTAATTCTATGAAGGAGCCATCTACTTAACATGTTATTAGATAATAAATAAATACAACATATAACAAACAAAATAAATGAATTTACCAAAAATAATAAAGTAAACAAGATTGTTAGGGAACATACTTGGAGCCATTCCCCATGCAGCTAAGATAAAACCAGAACAGGTTAATGCATAATAAGATAAAACGATATAATACAATTACAACACATTATGATGAAATGATAAAGAAAATGGACATGTTCAAATTGAATTGGTTGTAGAGTGGCTCAAATTTATTCTAAATCTCTTCTGCCAGTTTCCACCAATTAATGCCATATCATAATGAATCCCTAGAGAAGGAATAGATTGGGACTACATATCTATCCAAAGAATAGCAACATCAATCAATATTAGTGATTAAAAAAAAGTATCGATGGAGAGGGTTCAATGTCAAGATAACGACTTCTAGACCACCAAAGTTGCCAAAGAAGCACGAATTTAACCCATCCGCTCATTAGAAAAATAATTAATTAATTAACATACCACAAACCTAATTGCGAATAGAAGTGATCTTATATTGTAAGAACAAAGTAAGAGATGAAAAAAATAAAATAAAATAAAATAATTTGAACACGTGAATATAAATAGGCATCACAGTTGGTATCTATAATAATGTGTATATATGTGTACAAATGATCTTCACTAAGAACATTAAAAAATAAATAAAAATCAGATGACAAATGGAAGAAACTTGACAAATAATATAAAAAGAGGAAAATGAACTCCACTAAGAATATTAAAAAATAATAAAAATCAGATGACAAATGAAACTTGACATATAATATAAGAATAGGAGCATACCCCCCATGTTTGCACATTACTTCTCCACTTGGCAGCACCTCATCTTTGGGATTTTTAATTTAAAAAAAATGATAACTTAAGGTAAAGGAGGGAGAGAGTTTGCACATGAGAGAGAGTGAAGAATTGTTGATACAAAAGGTAGGGCCTACAACATGTGGGGCAGAGAGAGAGGATTTGAAAATAGCAGATCTAGATTTTGGTTGAAAAATAAAACAAGATTAGTAAAAAATGGTGGGCATGAGATAGGTTATATTATAAAGAGAGAAAGAAAGTTGTGAGGGTAGGTTTGATTTTCCTTAGACATGAGAGCCCATCCTTTTAATTATATATATATATATATATTATTTTCCTTTTTAAAGAGATGAGAAAGAGAGAGAGATAAAAAATGAAAGGGTAGCATGCGAGAGTCAAATAATGGGAGTAAAATATGGTGGGTGTATTAATGGTTCATTGACGACACCTATTGCTAAGTCTAACAAAAAATCGGTGGCATTAAAAAATATATACTTTATTTTTTACAGTTGGGAAGAATCTAATTTGGTGGGCCCTCTTACGAATTTATTGTTATGAAATTCTCAGGTTTGATCGGTCGTTGAATCAGCGGTGTTGATAGTCATGGTGGGGTTCGATTTTGAATTTGAAACTTCGAAGTGTTTGATCAAACAGTCACAATTTGATATGATGCGATGCAGGGTTTTGGAATGGGCTTCGAAAGTCTTGATTGGTACCCTAAGGTTTTGAGGTATGCCCGAACCATCTACAGTGTCCGATTGATAATCCAACGTCTATTTCACTCAGAATTTGAAAGATTCCAAATCGAAGGCTAAGATTTATCGAAACTTGATTTGTTGAATTTTAATAATCAAACCCTTTATTCTAGGGTTTTGAGATATTTTGAACACATCCATGATATTAGATTGATCATCCAAAATGTATTTTGCTTAAAATTTGAAAGATTTCAAATCAAGGGTTAAGATTCGTCGAAACTTAGAACAATGGATTTTGATGAACAAACACTCTATTTCAAAGATTTGGGACATCATGAATGTATATATGATGTTAGATTGATAATTTAGGATGTATTTTGATCAGATTTCTAAATTTCAAATCGAGAATCAAGATTCACTGAAACATGATATGATGGAATTAGGTAATCAAACACTTTATTTTAGGGTTCTAGATTGCTCCAAACACATCCGTGATTCCTGATTGATTATCCAAAATGTGTTTCGACCAAATCTTAAAAGATTTTAAATCGATGGTTGAGGTTCACCGAAGCTTTATATGATGGATTTTGACGATCAAATACTCTATTTCAGGATTTTCAACCACTCCGGACACATCCGCAATGTCTAATCGGCTATTCGATGCTTGTACGATGAGATTTAGTGGTCCACCTTTGATGATGGGTAAAATCATAATTTTCAATATAGATGCGATCAAACGTAGGACAACCTACGAGATTAGAAGGAAATATAGGAAGATGAAGAAAGTAGATGTTGCGAAGATCTTAGGAAAAATCAAGGGTTTAGAGTGCCAAATTAAAAAATAATGGAGATGACCTAAAAATGGTAGGTTGTTTAACCACCTTGGTTTTCGAGGATGCCTAAGGTCAATTCTAGAGAGTTGTTGCTAGCCATTGAAAGAAATCTCTGGACCCTGGGCCAAAATTAGGTGCTGACACCATGCAAGTGTTAATACAAAATATTCCTACATAAATAGGCCTTAGCACTCTTCACATGAGTTGCCTCAGCTAATAGATATTGAAATATGTGTATGCTTATGGAAACTCAATACAGCCCTCAAACCTACCCAACCCATGAAGGGTTCCTAATAAGACACACCTCGAATCAAACCAACTTGACCTGTGTAGGGTATCTTGACAAAACAAAAATCTCATATAACCCATAGAGGGCCTCAAACAAAATAGAAATCTCAAACAGAACTGGTGGGCATCTAGCATTGTCTTCACTTATTAATGTGACTTGGTGATTGGATATCTGAAATAAGTAGTAATATCGTCCTCACCTATTGATGTGACTTAGTGGTTGGGTACCTAATATGAGTCATAAGATCGTCTTCACCTATTAATGTGACCTGGTGATTGGGTACATAAAATGGGTCATAAGACTGTCTTTACCTATTAGTGTGACCCGGTGATTGGGTATCTAAAATGGGTCATAAGACCATCTTCACCTATTAATGTAACTGGTGATTGGGTACCTGAAATGAATCATAGCCAAATCCTTGAATGCCCATGGTACTTTAAAATCTATGCATATATAGAATAGTATGTAACTACATAAGGATACAATGCAAAGGATGTTCATGTAACAAAACTCATTTTTGAAACCATGTAAAACTCATGCTGGAAACCAAACAGAAGGCAATAGCTCATATTTACACCAAAAACCAAATCCTCGAAAATCATCCTTTATCTCTCCTAAAACTACAATAAGATAAGAGTCCCAAACAAGATATGTGAATGTAATGAAACTAATTTAGAGCTCATCAAAGTGGGTGTAAGTAGGTATAATCAAGTGGAAGCATAACAATAACATTAATGACCAACTAACATATGAAATAGCATAAACAACAAAACTTGGAGCCAATTAAAGTAAGTAAAGACTACCAACTAACAACAATGATATGAATAGAAATATCAAGTATGGGGAATTTAAGGAAAATATCAAGTGTATGGTGTAGAAATCGTTTTCCCCTTCAAATCTCACAAAGATTCAATCTTCTTATATTCAAACATAGAGAAGTACTTAGGATTCTAATGAATCTAAAAAGGTAATATAGAAAATGAGTAAATCTTAGTCAACACATGCTCAAAGTGAAGTAGATCTAGCAATACATATATAGAATTCAGAATTTCATGTAAACTCAAGTTTCTACCAAGGCATGATGGAAGGAATCATTTCATGGAATATGTAGAAATCATCAAACTCACATGACTCTAGCAAGAAGTGACAAAAATCATAATCCCACAAAAACTGGAGGTAAGTGTAGAAAATTGAAGGAATAGAACAATCACCATAAAAACTCACTAATCCTTTATAGATCTAGTGTTTGGATGAAAAAATATCACCAAACTTCAAGAACAATGCAACAAAATGGAGAAAAAACTGATATCTCATCCAAACTAAAGATTTCAAATGAATAGAAGAACAAGAAATCAAAGGAGTAGCACAACTTGTATGAAAACTCAATCTAAATCTCATAAACCTCGAAATCAAGTGATGAAAAGTTGTTAATTTCTATAGATGTAATAATAAAGTGATAAAGAAACCAAAATACTAATCACAATAAACAATAGCAATAAAGAAAATAGTAGGAGAACAAAGGAGTAGCACATCATGTATGAACACTCACTATCTTGGTTTTTCCTCTTTGCTCAAGCTCTAAAATCCTCAAAGACTTCCTTTTCCTTTTCTCTATAAAATGATGTAGAACTGGTGTAGATTAGATAAAACATGAATATCTAGGAAGAAAATGAGCTAACTTTGAAGATTTTCAAAGTTGAGAGTAAAACTTACCTAATTAGAGAAGAATCTCCCCCTCTTAGCTCAAGACCTTTCCTAATCTCTTTAAGCTTTTCCCCCTTTGTCCTAATGAAGAAAAATGACCTAAATAAAGTTTAAATATGGTTTGAGCTTCCCTAGACGAGTTCTCACTCGTGTGGGGGTCAGATAATAGCATGTCACGTCATAAAAGTGGCAAAATTTGTAATTTTCAGGCTTTTTAGCGTTTCTAGGCATTCCGTGACCGGTCATGGGGTTTGTGATTGGTCACAGCTCATGACCGGTTATAGATTTTATGACCTATTACTATTTGTGATTGGTCATAGGGTTTGTGACCGGTCACGGGCACCACCCGAAAGGTGTGCCCCTTGGACGTGACCTATCATGCTTCTTGAGTCATGAATATTGAACTCTTAATTTTGACACCATACAGTAAAATAAGCATAACTTTCTCTAGAAAAATCTTTTTTATAAATCATTTATTGTGTTGAAAACTAGACGTGAATGCCTTTTCAACAAGATATGGATCATACTCTAGTTCACTTGGTATTGGGGTTAGTGGGCCCGAGAAAGAACCTTAAATATGCAATCAGGATAACTTTCGAACTTGATAGGTTTGAGTTCAAGTTTTGGCTGTACACTTATAAATTAGGCTAAATGGTTCCTAACCACTCTAAGGTATGTCTAAAACATATTCAATGATAATTTTACCCTTACATGTGTTAAATTATCTTTTTACCCTTTATGTGCAATGTGGGGTGTTACATGTTTGACTTTGCAAAATGTTTTTGTAGAATCCTAAGTCGATCTATCATATACTGATCCTGAAACTTTAAATGCTTAGTATCCCTTAAATTAGCTATAATGACTTTGGATACTTATTCCAAAAGTGATTATTTCTATCACACTTATAGCAAGTATTCTTTATCAAATTCTATATATTTTCATTCCTTTATAATTATCTTTAAATCTCATTTTTTAGTGTTTTTATTATTTCATGGAAGCTTACTTTGATCTCAAATGGTGAACTTTTAATTTTTCTCTTTTAAGAATTAATAATATTGGAAAGTCATCTAAGAAACATTACTTACCCTGAATGACTTTTGACTTTCTATAAGCTTTGTCTCCAACATTTATAGGTCATTCCTATAGTTTGAGATCTTTCTAAAGTGGAATGAGTTTAACACAACATGGTGTCTTTAGTAAACTTATTATATTTCTCCCATTTTTTTTTGTTCCATGGTCATCCTAAATTTTGGATGACCTTAACCAATACATTGTCTCCCACTATTCTTTTTTTACTTTTGTCATCCTAGGTTTTGGGTTTATTGTTCTCAAATTATTAAATATATAAAAATATAGTTGGTATTCTTACATGTCAACAAACATACCATATTGTACCATCTACAATAGATAAACCCATCTAACCTATCTATTTTTGCTATTTCCAGTTGAAATAAATTTTCGAACAACACTATAACAAGTAACACTAATAATTATTCTATCAACATGGTTCAAATAATTTAAATATGCAACGATAATTCAACTCTATTTTGCAGTGTCGAGAAGACAATAAAAATCCGCAATTCTTGTTTTCATTTGCAATCTTTCTTAGACTATCTTTCTCGTTTATGTATTCTTTGTATGACCTTGTTGCTAGGGTAGTTTGCATGTATGTTTCTAGTACTTTAGCCTATAGTGGTACAGTCGGGGTATATGTATATGGGGCTCAGAATTTACTTCAAGTATTTCAGGATTTTTTTTTTCGGGCAAATCTCGTAACTCTTCCGAGTTCTTAGGGTTTTCTTTAGGGTCCATTTCAAATGAATTCAATGGTGATGATTCAATAATTATAACCCTAAACTCTGCATTGTAAGTTCTTAAAAAAATTGATTAGATAATAATATGATAGCAATCCAAAAATTTTAGATAATTTTTATTTATTTAAATAAATAAATATTTATTTATTTATTTCTAATATACATGACTAAGCATTTAAATAGGGGTTACTAGACCAAAAAAATTAAAAAAAAAACTTTATATTCTCTCCAACGTGTGGCAAGATAGATGGACCTACACATGGTGTAAATACTTCACATGGACAATGGAGAAAGATTAGGAAGGGATAGTTGTTAGACTCTTTGTAATCATCAATCAGGCCACCAAAATAGGGTGGATAATCTCAAGAACCCATACGTTGTTCTACGAAAAACTTGGAGACAAGAAATATTACTATTGTAGACAGATAAGATTCTATTTATAGAATCTAAGAGTTTCCTTGGAACAATGCAACTCTCCACCTTGAGAGCTCTCCCAGACGTTATGCTCTTTCTATTTTGGTAACCTGATTGGGGAAGCAACCTATCCCAATCGGTTTCACATCTCTTAGTGAAGAGATGTCTCCAACGTTTAAAGTACATTAATTATTAGGCAGTTAGATAACTGCTTATATTTATATATGATCGATTTTCCCTTTAGATCATGGACACATGATCCATTAGCATGCCTTCCAATTATTCTATGCAAGATGCAGGTAATTTTAATCTCCACCACCACTTGAGTACAATAAGTCACCTAGCTAATACAATTCTTGGATTTTGTCCAAATCATGCATAGAGGGTGGTTTGGTGGTATAAAAAAACTCAACTTTAAAAATATGTGGAAGCAAGTAGACTCACAAGCATGCATACTCTTACAAAGAATGGTTTAAATGTTTGTTTGTTTAATTTCATGCTAGACTTGATTACCTACAAGATCTAAAATTCAGCAGGGTCCTTTGATTATAACTGATGGGAAAAGATACCAAGGTCCCTATAAATAGACCCCGATAAACCAGCCGAGTCCTAACTCTAGAGGAATTGACCCAAAGAATCCCCGGGGTGACCAACCT